>MU388334.1:1515-87964 GCA_022578535.1 Jackrogersella minutella
ACTTTTTTTTTTTTTAAACCAACAACTACCAATCTACTTCGTTTTTTTGGGTTCCCTATCAAAAACCCCCCCCCCCCCCCCCCCCCCCCTTCCCCCCTTCAAGCCTCATAGCGAGGTAGATCCCCCACTCTAAGCCACCGTCGTTGACCTTGCACACGAGGTATTGTCCGTTATAGTTAGTAGGGATTCGAACCATTCTCTTAAAGAAAAATACGTAGAATGTCCTACACCTCTTCCGGCACTTACACACAACCTTTACCACCAACGGCATTATCACCATTAACGCCTCAAACTCCTTGGTACATAGTAGATGACTGACAAATCTGGCAACCAATGAAATACTCGAGTGTCTAATAAGCGGAACCATCTAACGGATTTGAATAATTATTGCAGTTAAGCTGCCATCCACACCGAGCCGGAATACACCCCACTGGTAGCCATCATCTGCAATGCTCCGACGAAACCCTGGATATGCATACCTAGGTACATATGCACGCCAAAGGACCCATTCTGCATGAGCCAGACGAACGGCATAAGCGAGACAAGTGTCAAAAGCCCTATTGAGTACTTAATTATGCCTACTATGTTGGTATTATCTTAGTAGGCCTTGGTGTGTTCCATCGCGCAGAAGAAAGAAAAGAAAAAAAGTCAACCATCCCCGGGTATGTACGCAGTATGTATGTAAGTACAATCAATACATACATACATATACATTACATATTGTGCGACAAAAAAGGACCTGGGTTACTATTTTGGCTATTATTACAACTGGCAATATACCGCATCATCTTCATCGTCGTCGTCATCATCATCATCATCATCAGCAGCAGCAATATATTAATAAGCATCATCAGCATCACTAAAACCCATCATGATCTCCAGCAAGGTTATGAGCGACGAATTAACTCGCGCCATCGACCATATGCGCTAAAGAATTCCTTCGTCTAGAGCTTCATAGCCCCGGCCTGATCTCCGTCTTTCCGACAAGATCAGTGTGACCATGATGGGCCAGCGGTACATACATACGCAGTGGTAGTTATGTGCAATGCAGGGTCAAGAACGTGACAAGTTGGAGATGCCCGATGCTGCTTTGACAGCTGGCCCTCACATGTTGTGGCCATCCGAAAGGCTACGCGCGATGCATCTCTAATGCATTGCGCCCTTGGCGGCGGCCACGAACCGCAGAGCTAACGAAGTACAATACAATATAGTTGTGCCTTTTTCGTTCCGTGTACCCATGTCAAGATAATCCTGTTGCTACCCGTAACCTCAATGCTGGTTCGCATCGTGCCGAATCTCCAACCTTGGTTTGTTACGAAAGGTTTATCTTTGATCCCAAGAAAATGCTAGAAAGGGAGGGTCGAGACGAGAACGAGGGGAAAGTACCCTATATTCTTGTCGTTCGTCCGATCTCCATAGGTCTGTGGTATGTATGTAGGTATGTATGTGTGTACATACATACGCCTCCATACATACAGGGCTAAAAATCGCCGACCAAGATCCAGGCGGCCGCTTTCTTGTCCCATCAGCTGCGTCGCCTGGTTTGTTTTAAGTCCTGTCTTTGCTCACGGTCTTTTCCTGATTCAGGTGTCTATATTGCTGCTTAATCAATCGGTATTACCTATGTCCCAAAGCGGTATGTGGGAAATCCTTCTTTAGCATCGCCAACACTAAAGTCCTGGTATTCTCACGTGGACCAGTTCCATTGAACATGGTATGCTCCATGTATTGTACCACTGCATAATTATATATCATCAGCGGTCTGCTTTCATTATATGCAATATTTCCCGAGGAACCATAATACCCAAGCCATCATCTCGAGCTCGGAATCTTTCCCCTCCCAATAGAAACAATAAACGGTGTAGCCGTAAACAGGGTATTTACCTATCTAATAATCCCCTGAAGCTACAATCTTAACGAGTCCATAGCACCTATATACATAAGCTCATATCCGGCAGAATCTGCATATGTCTATATTTATTCTTATTCTTATTACTTTTACATTTCTTTCTAGAAAGAAAATGAAAGGGGTGGCGTTTGCATCTTGATTATGGATCTGGCCGCCGCTCACTGACGGCGACGTGCCCCTGGTCTGTCAAATCTGTAGCTTACCCAGGTCTTAGGATTCAGGAACCCGAACTACTTCGCCACATGAACGCTACCCCTTTATTATTAGTGTACATACATACACAAATTGAACCCTGAACCATGTAGAATCTCTTTGGGGGTCTTGCAGCACGACATCTACCAGCTTAAAAAGTTTTTGACGTGCTACAGCAGGATGGCTGTCAGCATTAAGGTAGGGAACATATGCCGCGGTCGACCTCGAGGCTATGAAGAACGGATCGCCCTACGCATTTTAGCGTTTGATGGCTTCTTTCGATGCGCATTCTTGACATGGGCTGTAGAAGCTTCTGAAACACGGCCGGCCCAGTCCCGGCTGGGGATTCCGTTCGATCTCTAAATAAGTAAAATCAGACAGCCTGGTCAGCAGCGGCAGGCCCGTTAGATGACCTCTGCGTCCTTCGTTGGCTTTAGATGCTGGAGAGGGCGCCTTTCTTGCTGACCAGGTATGAAGTTGATTCGGCGAATTCAGATCTTCCATGACCATAACACACTAACGGTTGCGACGGGATAGCTACCTCCTAACGAAGTTTGTACAATACATACATACACCCATCCCATATATACAACACTGAATAAAAATATTGCCCACACCTAATTAATGGCCAACCGTGCGAGAATGTCACGTTCGGCAACGGCTTCTAGGATTATCGAAAAAAGGAACAAAAAAAAGTGTTGGGCTAATTTAACACGAGTTCTTCTACCGGCAGGCCACTTAATCGTTGTCCCGAAAGACCTGTAATGGCAGATCTTTTCAGTATATGGGGTCTTGGGAGCTGTACCTATACTTCTACGGCATTAATTACTAGGTGCCATCGGCCCTCCTCGAAGCTACTTTAAGAGGGACGATGCAATTGATGTACCATACTTGGCATAGCCCGGGGATTACACATATTTGATAGATAGTGGAGCTTTTCGCCTTCACCGTCCACGTCCCTCCACTTCGCATGCGAGGGGGCGTAGCTCTTTCGCGCATACCATAATCTGCACTTACTGTTCGGCTCTAGAAGGAGTCTGTACTTCTGTACGCCGAGTCGCCTACCAGTATCATCACCCACTACTGTATGCGCGTGTGCGGCAGTCCTTTTTCTTTCTACTGTACGAAGTATTATGTAGGTATATGTATTTGGAGGAATCGACTTTTAAACAGACAAGGGGTTGAGCTGGGCGAACTACACACTGTGTGTTATTTCTTTCATGCGAGCTCGAAATGTCAAGACCGCATTAACAAGTAAGCTCGAATAATATGCCCTATATTATTATGTCCATAGTCTTTGGCCGCTGCTGGTGCTTCAAGGAGAACCTTGCCTTGGGAATATATGATATATACATACATATACAATATATATCATATACACGTGGGGATAAGGAAGCGCGCAGGCGCGTCGGGGTTCCGCGTTCGACAGGTCTGGTGCGGGAGTGCCAGCATCAAGTCCCTCAACCCGTTCGGATGCACAGCACAGACAGATGAACCAGGCCGCCCATGTACAATACATAAATCTTTGTGCGGATAGAAAAGCTTGAAGCGGCGCCCCCCTGTCGCTCTCTACTTTGATCATTGACAACGGTTGACAACGCCCCATGCAGGCTCGTTGCTGTACCTCGCTGCGAAGTATTCCTCCTGCAGCTAGCCCCTGCCAGAGGAAGTATGTCTACTTTTATACAATAGAGCATGGTTTCGTCAGCATATATGGCTCTTGTGGTATGGTGTACCAATAGCCAAGCGGAGCTAGGTGGTTTACCATGCCAATCATGAACTCATGGTACAAAATTGGGCGAGCTTCGTATACATCCATCTAGGGTATCCTCTTAGAGTCTACCCTCGAGGGTCGAGTCACCTACCGGTTGATCCCTACAGACCTTGGCCCACCATCGTCATTCCCCGTACAATCACAGTGCTTAATGTTGGCATACGCAGTACATAGTATTTTTTTTCTCTGGAGCTTTCTGCAGTTATTGGCCAGATCACACCACTATCGTTTGCCTGTGAAGCCTACCTCGAATATCTACTGTGCCATTGGTACTTGAACCGGTACATATTCCTTAGCTTATGTCTTCCCGTTGGTAATATGGTATACCGTAGTGATTCTTCTCCACATCGTAAATCCATCATCCACCCAAATACATGACTAGTTCCAAAATCATCTTCTGAACAACCACGACGAGGACGTCGTGTTGTCTTTACTATCGACTTTCTACTGGCCTTGTCGATAACCTTCAGAAAGTCTGGTAATAGTAAAGACGGTCTACTACACTCCCTTCGCACGACTGGCCTATCGATGTTGCTGGAAGATCCCGGAAAGCAGAGAGACCCCCACGAAGCTATCACCCGCCTTACCAAATTTCTCGCCTTTTCTCTTTCGTCTTCCTAGGTTGGACCTCCTCTCATAACTTGTAAGGCTTTGGTACTATACCATCGTACGTACGACCAGACTCAATTCGTCTAAACAACCTCAAGCGAGCATCTCACCGGCCGAGCGACTTTGGACCACGACGGATCCCTGACCCTTCTGAAGGCAGCTCGAAAAAAAAACCCAGCAATACCTCAGGCCCTTGAACTTCAAGCCCGCGAACCCGGATACCAGTTCCTATTCCCAATCATCAGCATAGGACAACGTGGACCGACCGTTCTGGAATAGTTATACGCTGTCTTGACAAGCTGCGTGGTGTTCACAGCGCACTCACGACTCCTTCAGTGGCGCCTAGTTTTCGGGTGTGGATTTAAGAGAGGGGCCTAGCTGTTCATTGTCGTGTGAATGCGAGATCTTAAGAACTTGGGCACTAATATCCTGAAAACGAAACTAGGAAAGTAATAGAGCTATCAGGATATCCGGTACCACGTTCCGAAGTCGAGTAGATCATCGCAAAGCTACAGCATCCCGACTCGTAACGTTCTACTTGCTCTCGCCGCATACCCCGGGCTTCCTTGTCTGACGCCCAGTACAAGACGGCAGTCCCCAGCAGTTCTTGCCGAGTCCTGCCGGATACCGCTCCCTGTTTTGCTTGACTAAACGAACGAAACGAATTAGAGCCTTGCGCCCGGTTCTAACTTCGCACAGTCATCAGTAACAGCCGTGGTGCACTGTCTTTGAAACGGAGTTCTATAGTAGAGCGGCAAGATCGAGACCAGCCCTACGGAAGCGCCCGATTTTTCAGCTACTCTGCCCAGTCATGCACCTGATTGCAAATTATTGCCGGTAACGATACGCTGCTGTTGTCTATTACGAAGTTAAAGTGGAAGACTAGTGTTTTGTTTTTTGTTCTTATTTTTATTTTTAATTTTTGGATGGCCAAGACGACCTTCTCGATCTGAGTTTGGTTCGAATAGGATAGACGAGGGAAAAGACCTGGCTACTAATCAAGCTTCACAGCAGAGTTATAATTGTGTATTAACTGTTTACGGTCAGCCGGAAGAGGGCGTGGATTTTACTAAGGGCTGTCACGGAGAGGTCACGAGTAACATAAGTTACTAGGCTTGAGAAACTCAGGAGAAACGTTGGATGATACGCATACAAGAGAAGGAGGAAATAGGGACCTTTTACAAGAATTGCTTTGTGAAAGTATCCTTTTACTTGCTCACGAGTTTTGTCGGGTGGGTTTGGAACCACACGCGAGTCGGTCTGTTCTGCCTCACTGATCACGCTTTGTATGAAAGCCAGCTTGGACGCGAGACTGGTAACTTTTTTATCGCCTCTCGATTCGATTAATTATAATTTCCTCGAGAAATTCAACTTCTCGAAGCTTCTGTCTTGGTAGGAATACCGGCTTATTTACCAGGTGGGCGTCAACACCAGCGAAAGGAACTCGAAATTGTAAACCGAGCAAAAAAGGACCACCACCACGCGTCGACGTTAGTTCCCCCTCTTCCCTCTCCATCTGATTTTTCCCTTCCCACCATCTTTTTATTTCGTTAAATATTGTCTTAACTCGTTGTGTTTATTTCCATCCAACAAAATCAACAATAGCATCCTTTTCCCATTTTCTCCCAAACATATTAACACTGCTCCAATATCCAATCCTAACGCCGCATCGCAACGGTGCACCTGCACTGCTTTTTTTCTTGTTATTCTATTTGTTGACCCCTTTCAAGCTGCTCTGCTCTCTCTAACCAGACAAAAGGTCGCATCCGGCATCGGAATTTCATCTCTAGATAAATTAATCTATAATCGTATCAAGAGTACCTCGCTACTTGCGCGTGAAGTACCGCATGAGGACCTCAGTAAGTATCCCCCATAATCACCAGATCAACTCTCGACTTATATCTAACTGCTATCAACAGAGATGGCATTCCATACTCATCAGAGCGGCCATTGGGTCGGCCATGGATCAGGCTATATGCCAGCAATGAGCCCAGCAATGCCTCCTTTATCAGCACAACCCCAAGTGCACCATCAGCCGCACCCACAACCCAGTGGACCTCAACAACAACGGTAAGTGAATTAGTTGCATATGAAGTCTTTTGTAGATTTACATGGAACATCTATTTACTAACTTCTGGTAGTACTGAGACGTATCGCCTAGAAGTATTACAACAGCCTACCATGGCTAAAGCCGCTAATGGCAAAGACAAAGGTAACACTACGTTTTCCCTCTTAACTTGCTTAGTGGAAATCTGACAAGAACAGATCGAAAACCAGTTGATCCGCCTCCTATCCTTCAGCTGCATGTCCCAAGTGACGAAGATCCGGATGGCGTGTATCGACAAAGTGAGTAGAAACTCTACATGAAGAACATTTAGTTCGGTCACTAAACATACGTCAGGTCCCTATCTTATTGCCGTTGCGTATCTAGAGTATGCGCACCCTCCGGGCCCGAATGGCCAGGCTACGCCACCAGCAAATATGATGGCAGGCACAACAGTATCATCATTACATCGACTAAAGGACCCTACCAATAAAGAGGGTGCGTTCTTTGTATTTGGAGATCTGACAATCAAGAGCGAAGGGGAGTACGTTATTCGTTTTGATCTGCTTCAGATGACGATGGATGGTCTTGACGACGGAGAGTTCTGGGTCACGATATGTTCGGTGACGAGCAGCCCCTTCAAGGTTCATGCTGGAAGAGCGTTTCCTGGTATGGCGGAGTCGACATTCCTAACTCGATCTTTCAGCGACCAAGGAGTCCGCCTTCGACTACGCAAGGATTCACGTCAAATTGCGAACAAAAAGAAGAACCTGCGCATGGCAGACATAGATAAGCAGACAGGACACAGACAAGGAAGCGCTTCACAGAACGGTGGCATGCCGCAAATAGACGACCGCCCCTATCACGATTACGGAGACGAACCCGTAGCGAAGAGACATCGAACGGAATATTCCACGATCAACCCCGGGACTCCTACGCAAGAAGGGGGTCCAGACATGCGCTGGGGATCTTATGCTACGGGTCCGTCATACGCATCTCAGCAGATGTCTATGGGATCCGTGACTACAGGGCCACCGAGTTCGGCTACGACGGTATCGATGCCTCCTCCGACCGGCCGTATCGAGACTCACTTCTCTTCGCTTGCCCAAGGGCCTCATGCTTTCGAGCGACAGTCGCCGATAAACCACTCGCCAATACAGTTTGGAAGCTCGAGTGCGCAGAGTTCGCCTCACCCGTTCATCTTTACGGCAGGTTCCAACACTGGAAACAACCAACCGCTGAATCTCGCTCCGATCCCAGCGCATCCCCAGAGTGCGATGGCTTCGCCAATACACAACGTATCTCCTCGCTCCCATGCTCCGCTCAACGGTGCGCCGCCCTCAGGAACCGCATCACCAGTGGGTCCCAATATGTACACTACGGCGCCCCCTACTTCGAACACGCATCAGACCCACCATTCCCCATACACTAATCAGGGGGCATACCAAAGTATGCAGAGTGCCTACGACCATGGCAGCCTCCGCGAGCACGGTTTAGGAACACCGTTGACGGCGACTATGCCTTCCGAAGGTCTAAACGGACCTTACCCTATCAGTAGTGCGGATTCATTCGACCATCACCTTGGCCACATGGTGAACAAATCACAACAAGACCACTAGGATTGGTCTCAGTCGCCTTCGACGATTTACTACTACGAGAAATACTACTGAAAGGGCCTAATGGATATTGCTTGTAGCAAATTCATACCTTCTTTTTTAACATGGACGAAACTTGACGGCTTAGAATAATATCTTTTACAAATTCTCACGTTCACACCTTATGACAGCATACTTTTATTAAATACATGGCCGTCCAGTCGTTTACTTCATTCGTTTTCGGAAACATTATTCACACGCATCGCATGGGACATTGCATCGGGAATGGGAACTTTTCCAATTCACAGGCAGGCAGGCAGGCGTTGGTGTGTTGTGTACGTGCGTACGTGTGTGCGTGGAAATGGGTACTACTTGGTTGATTTTTATTTTATTTTTTCTCAGGGAAATTGATGCATGGTGAGAGGGTTTGACGCACAGTCGTATTTCCTCCGGTCCTACCGTCTGAGTTTGTATGGCAATACGGGATTTCAAAAGCACTTGTCTGAAAGATACCCAAAATATGGAGGCTATTCTGCGTCATTGGTTTTCCCATATTCCCCCCCACATCACTCGAATTCCCTTTTGTTCTCTACTACCTCTATTGCGGTCTTACGCACGTCAGGGGGGTTAATGGATTTCGCCCCTGGAGCCTCTTAGTATTACGACAAACATCTACGATGAGCACTCCTCAAAAATCCGTATTAATTGTTAGAGCAAAATAGACATGAAGGCATCACTGCAATGGTATGCTATGTTTTTTAATTCTGCAATGTGACTCGACTTACTACGAGCTTGGCATTAAATACATGAAAATTTGCTTCATCAATCGCGATTCTAACTCCGAGTGACTACTTCTAGTAAGAGTTATTATTGTATGCTTCTCTCTCCTTACGATATTCCGTGATACTCCATAGGTGTTATTCTTCGGGCTCGTCGTAGAGTCACGGCTAAGACGTCTCCGCTTGCCAACTCAGGATTTAGGTGTGATACAAGTGCATTACAGCTCTTGGGGACGCGTTTGCAGACATTGGATCAGAGCATAATGGCATGGACTCCGGCTGCAGCCTCGTGTAATCTGTATCCATACAGGCCAATACAGATCAATTATTTATCATCAGATCTAGAAACCAATAGCTGAATTACTATGAGACAGGGTGTGCTTTGCTTGTGTCGTTATATACCGTAATATAGCCCAGGGGGTTGAGATATCCTCAAAGCTAGCCAAGCTTGTCAACCCCCCCCCCCGCAAGGGGCGGAACCAGACTTAAAAGCTATTCGGAATGCGTCCGCTACATAGTACAGTGAGAAATGCAGAGATAATTGGGATTATTAGGGCTATTGTGTGCACTGGTACAGTACATTGCTGCAGTCTCTCCGCCAGCCTGCCCTTGCGGTGTGTTATTATTATTGCGGAACTAAGCTTTGTTGTCATGTCTCCCACAGTTCTTTAGGGAAACATGTGGGTGTGGCTGATTGTAAGCACGATGAAGTGTTTTAACTATTATGTGCTGTTTCTTGACAAATACGTCGCGGTTGACTGAATATTCTCCATTGCAGCCCCCCGTCGAATGCATTTTGTCTAGCTGCTTACTGTCTAGAGCTCTTTGTAGGCTTCACCTGAAGGTCTAGACCATGCTCACATCTTTTTTTGTACATCAATAGCACACCGGAACTGTTATGGCTAATGGTGGTCATGAAAGCTTACCAAGCTGGGCAGTCAGGTTGGTAGGTACCCTAGGTACACATCGCAACAAAGTCACCGTCAGGGCTCTCTACTGCGCCTCTTCTTTTTACAGGCTGCATTCAATATTACCAGGTAGTCTAGAATTACCTAATTACTCTAATCGTTGTCATCTGGCATTTCATCTGGCCATCATGTCACCATAACCCTTGTCCTAGTAACTTCAAACATACCATGTAATTTTTCATATTTCGAACACTTTGCCCGAGCCACACCGCAATCAGTGGTAAATACTAGGAAGATTTCGTTTAAGCTAAGAAGAGCCTCCGTTTCATCATTGACTTCATTCCTCAGCCTTTTTTATATAGGATAGGTTTTGGCATATACCGGTATGTAATCCCTGGATTAATGATGATATTAAGACACAGGCTTTCTACTAAATACCATGGCCGGGATTTGTACCCGACACTACGTACCTACTACTATGAATCGGTAAATTCTACTATTTTCTAACCCGCATCTTTCCAGAAAGCCTCTACCCAAGGCCCTGGGGATCGCCTGGCTTTTGTGCTACGCGTGTGCTTATGATGTTTAGCGTCCTTGGTTTTATATTCCCAGGTTCGAAGAGAGCGGGTTTTCCCGAGTGAACCGAATTTTAAATATAATATACGCTTTGACATTGGACTTATTAAATAGTTCTATGGAGGAAATAAGTATTATAAGACAAGCAGAGATAGCTCTATAATTCACGATAATAATTATTTTCTTGAAGATCATCGCAAGGTCTTCCCAGCAGCATTCGTCTCTTCCCTTGTAAACCCGCTTTGCAATTGTGCAAAATCTCTTCAAATATATCGATACATAGCTAGCTAAGCCTTAGATAATTTGCCCCTGTTCATTCATACTATATCGTTACAACCATGTCCAGGGCATGCCAAGCCAAGTCAATAGTTCGGAGACGATTCGACTCAGTTGCCAATCAGGCCCCCTCAAAGCTTCAGGCATTCCCACATCTCGACCAAATGTTCTCGTATAAGTAATCAGTCTCAGAGAAACGAGATACATACGGTATTACAATATCCACACGGAGGCTACTGTTGTTGATTATGATGTACTCAAACAGTTGCATTGTAGACCAGCGGCCGTAATTGCGCGACTCGCTTCTTGAAGTTACAGATGACCGTCGAAACGTGGAGTTTTTTGAATAATACCCCTGTATATTGTACCCTGTCGTTTGTTCGTCCACGCAGAACTAAAACCCATGCTCGCTGCTCAGCTACCCTACTTGTACATGCCTCGATCCTTAGTTAGTCCACCGGGCTATGAATACATACTACCCAGAGTACCGGCACCTTTTGACAGGCCCGAGGAGTTTGCGAGGATCTTTGCTCGGCCCTAGCCTCCGAAAATATTCTCCGAGATTCACAAAGACTGAATCCGGTATCGCCACCCTCGAAACTTGTCGGGGAGCCGGGGGGGGCATAATATTCTCCCTCACATCGTAGAGCGTAAGTTCAAAAAAGACATAATAGGAAAATGAACATTTGGATATGAGCAGATGACGCTTCCCTACAACCACTTCTGCAGCAGCTAGCAAGCAAGAGAGCACGCGGAATATGCAATCTACCTCCATGTCCTATCACACCGAGGCTGCTTGGCCTTCTTGGCTCCTAGACGTCGTGCGCGAGTTTAAACAAGTTGTACATAGTATATTGCTCTGGACTTGGCATCAAGATTGGACCAGGTAAGCGCTGTAGTAAATGACATCTCGCTTCAGCACCAACGGGAGCTATTTTCAGAGCGACATACATATGCAAGCCTGCCCGCAGTCGGCGCGGATGACTTGGGTTGCAGCTTGAAAGACGCGTAGGGTGGGAGGGGGAGACTTGCAGAATGAGCACACCATCAATCCCAAAACGGTAATGCAAAATTATGGCTCTTTCTTGATCTGGACTATGGGGGTAAATTGATTGCATGCGGAGTACAGCGACGTTCAACCTCCACAGACGGCTTTCGGGTAGCGAGCTCATTAATCTTCCGACCAAACAAGGTCTATCTCGCTGTCAAGGGCAGTCATTGTGACGACGGGATAGAAAGCTTGGAAACGACAGTACATCTAAGGCTAGTCGAGGCTGTGCTTCGGATACTAAGTGAATACAGATGAAAGGGTACTTGACTATAATTTGCCTACGTTGTCTACCTATAGTATCTCATGAGATATGTTTGCTTCGTTTTTCTTTCTACCTCCAGGAATTAGAGCAGTGTATGTAGACTGTTCGTTAGGATCAAGTATCTCGACATAACCACCGCACCCATGTCTCAAGCTAATCGACCAGTTCACCTACTCCCACCCAAGAGTAGGATCACTAACTCAACTAGTTTGCACAGCATTCCAATATGATAGAAGCGAGATGAGCGGTGTTGACCTGTGCCCGTTTATGCGTATGTTGTTAGTACGTACTTCGTAGAAGATACAAAATACCATTATGAGTCGTTGGCTTTAGTTAGGTATCCCATGCGGACATTCAGATGGCGCAAAGAACTGATCGGCAGGTGACATCAACTATGTAATTAAGTCGTCGATGGGAAATGCAGTTCACCCTCCCACCGCCACCCTTGTCCACTTAGACGGACTCCTCACCCGGATACCACGTTTTTTCCCCTCACGGGCTCAAGAAGGCTTAAGACTTGGTGGCTGTCAAAAATGCAGGATACCCCAAATTCGGAGGATTAATAATGAGCTTTGCTTTTTGTCATCCCCACTACCGGTTTTTGGATCTTTTCTGACGAGGGGATTCCAAAGTGATATCTTCCTCCAATCTACCTCTTAACGCGGTCGACAGTCTCGAGGAGATCCCGGAGGATATTGGACGAACTAGTCAACAACGCCTTACCCCTTTCCATGCTTATCTCCGACGCTAGCCACCATTCACTTTAAACCCATTGAGATACATAGTAATAACACATATCTGTTATACCCCCGCATGCCAGGGGTACACGGTACTGCACTGAGAGGGTTGCAGACAGGGGAGTTAGGGGCCCGTTGAGTTGATCCCATCGAGGACAGGGGTAACAACTTCCGCGAGCCGTCGTTACATCGCGCACACGACGAACTTGGCCTGCAAAAGTCGATATTCTGCTCAATGTACTTGTCCCTGTTGCCTTCCTGTCACCGCCGGAAGCCTCAAAAAAACGCCAAAGAACTCGACGTCTACCCGAATGGGATTTTCAAGATAGTCGACATGGCCTCTGCATTGACCTGGGGATCCCTTTGCCTGATAATGCTCATCAATTGTCGTTGCTTTAGCCCTTGTCATTGGTACATGCCGTCCTCACGTCAGGGCCGAGGATCTGGTCATGGTCTTGGCAATAGACGAACCGCCTTAGCACTCTTTATCAAAAGTATATCGCATTCATCTCCGTCTCCAAGCCGCAAGCTACTACGTGAGTGACACTCGCTATTCCAATTTTCCCACTAACTTCCCAACAAAGCCGGCGCTAGAATTAACCTCAAAAGTCCACAGTAGCCGCCAAGAAATTTGCCGTTGTTGCAACCGCGAGCTTGCTGGTCTCCTGTGCCTCACCGTACTGCTTACTCTCTCCATGTACTGGTACTATTAAATCGATTCTGGAAACTAATCTCCCGGAAACCATACAGAGTTGAACCTGTCCTTTCTCCCTACCACCACAATAATGCATAGGTTACGTAGTTTCTAGCGCCGAGCTAGGAGCTTACGGCCCAGGCCTGGAAACCGAGTTCCGCCGAACGTACCCATCACCTCCCCGGGTTGAAGTGTTTCCTCTACCTGACTTCCTACGTGTATGTTACCGCTGGTTACCTTGCAGAGAAAGAGTCCGGGTCTAATCGACGTATAATGGGCTCCCTAGCGCACAAGAAGCCAGCGGCACTACCCGTAGACTGCGCAGACATCGGCACCAAGATGATGACCTGCCTCGAAGAGGAGAGGCCCTGGGACCTATGACCGCCGAACCGAGAATGGCACCTCGAGCCGTCGAACCCGTGGCGTAGTAATTACATAGGCAGCCTAGCCCAGCCTAGCCAGCTTCTGCAACGGTCGGATCTGGAGAGGCCAGATGAGGAGGCCCCCCGTTGTAGCCGCTTTTTAAATTAATTCTCCGGCGCACCTCAGATGCGTTTGCATGGATGGACGAGCCTCCGCCTGGTTGGCTTATTTACCTAACCTACGGCAGTTACTTGCTGGTCGGGGACATGCGACCCATATTGCTTTCGTTGCAATGCAATACGTCGTTACGACATCGTAGATTGACGGCGCAACACGACGTAGGTACCCGTACGATGCTATAAGTTATAGCATGCCGTGTCATCAAACCGCGTTGTTAGTATGCTTCGTACATGCGCCAGTTACACGGCGTATGGTAATATCGCCGTCAGTACGGTAGTTAGCTACTAGTCATCTGACTCTCCTTCGAAGCTCCGTCTGTATCACGGAATCGATCCTTCGGTATCTTCAGATGCTGATTGGAGAACATCTGCCATGATCATTCCCCCCCAGTTGAGCTACCTAGACGCCTTGAGAAAAGATTTGCCATACGCATAAACCTATAGATGAGCAGCTTGGCCTTTTGCGGCCTGTAAAGGTCTACGATTTATGATCCCCCCTGCTAGAGAGCGAATTATGCACCTTCCTTATCATACGCATTTAACATGGCCATTTTGATAGGCTCTGTGTGCTTCGAGTATCTCAGTACACTCACGTTAGAACAGGATCGAAATCGATGCTTCGTGGGCATGGCCCGTCGTGGTTAGGGTATCTTTGGTACATCAGTTTTATCCGTTGTACAATACAATTCTTCGGCACAATGCTACAGTATAGGTATAACCTCTAGAAAGTATCGCAATATTAGGAGACTACAGCCTTTGCTTGACTCTATTACGTCTTATACCACTAGCTGTACACAACGAAGTGAAAAGTGTAACCTAGTAGGTTTCTACAATTAACGAGTGCCCATGGGAACAAATATTATTTTCACAGATGCTATATCTTTAACTAGTTGATGCTGTTAGAGGTATAGTCTCTCGTGTAGTGCATACCCGAGGAAAGGGATACACCCAAGGGTGATACACCTGAGATACCATGGACAAAGAGAGCTCTTGTATGTATACCGCGGTCTAGTGCACTTAGGTTTAGAGTCCCTCGCACAACAACGTAGTTACATCCCTTACCATATGGTCCGCATCGTGACAGATGCTTTGATAATATTGACAACTCACCGGCGGCGAACTGCTGACGCAAGCCTATGTAGTGCATACGGGATGCTTAGGATTTGAAAATCACATGTGTTTGAAAAATCAGGTAGCGAGATACCCTAACACTATGAGTGGAACCCAGGGACGCCGTAAACTCCCTGGCTACCTAGGTACCTAACAAGTGTTTTTAATGGAACTAATGGTTTCGTTCTAACCGTTACTCAACTACGGTTGAGGCTATTTCATGAACATCTAATAGTTAGTTGCGCTGGCATAACAAAATAGCTTTTGGTTTTGTATCTTACGGGTATAAATCAATATATTACCTACCTACCTACTTAATAAGGATCTTAGACATACCAGATGAGTTTACGTTATACAAGTACGGAGTTTAGGTAACAGGCATTACAAATAATTTGCTTATATTAACATAATATAAGTTCTTCACATTGAATATTATATAGATTAGACGTTCCTGTCGTCTGTAATAAAGTTGATCCATACAACCCTTAACTTATTCCTTTGATATTATACAACATAGAGCTAAATGTCGAGGTTTTCTTGGCTTTTGTCACTATAGCCTCCTAAGGCTTTGAGCTTACAGTTTGAAAGGAAGGTAGACTTCAATTCTTTGCATTTCAAACCCCACTGTACTGATCACTCATCCTAAAGGACCTGCTAACTACAAAGTAATTTAATATTCACCTTAACATCGAAGAAAGTATATAAGCTAACGACAATGAACACTAATGGTATAAATATACTCAAATTCAATGGGAGGGTTCCTAGAGCTAATGGGTAGCTTGATCGTCGAATATGACTAATTTTCGAGCTTCAATATTGGTTGCCGTACGTCTCCATCTTTGTTCTCATTGTACCAATTCAGGGGAACTCTGCAAACTACTTCCTCTTCACCAGTACCCGACAATGAACTAGGAGGTACGTTTATCCAAACTTCGACATATATAATACTTGCTCACTTAGCCAGCCATCTACGTAAATTAAGATAATTGTAAATGCGTCCCCAAGAGGATTTTATCGTCACAACATGCATGTCACTGTAATAAGATTGCACGCATTATTTATCATGACTATTCTTTCTACGACTGTTTACTTCCTAAAGCCTACCGGCTACATCATATGCCGGGTAAAGTTTCACAGGTCCATTGCTGGATGAGTGGTAGGTATTCGTAGTACCCCTAAAGTGTGCGTGCTTTCATGGCTCCCTTGTCCGAACTCACTCGACCGACTCCTCACGTCTATGCCAAGTAGTACCTAAAACCATCCGCGTAAAAAGATATCCTGTCTAGTCTATCCTTGTTCCTGTTCCGATTACCCTTTGGTGTACATATTCGGTATTCTAGGAAAACGCGCCGTGCTATGGAGAGAAGTGTCCATTGCAGTCATTGGTCCCGCATAGAACTCAGCATGGCCAGACGTGACCGAGTCAATTTCCAACTACGCACTCTTATGCAAAGTAACTCTTCCAGAGAACCCCCTCTAGGTCCTCAAGTTGCTCGTGAGTGAAATACTATCCGACACGTTAGCGCACCATTCAGGTAAATCCAGAAAGACTTCAGCTTACCTTCTGGTCAACCCCCCAGCTATCCTGTCTTGTCTTCTTGAATTCGGACAGAATTCCTTTCGTAGCCTTGCCAACTACGCCTGGATCGCTTGCTGCACGTCTAGCAAGCAGAGCCAAGACCGCCGGCATCCAACTTGGTGGCGGTGTCGCATACGGGAATGCTTCGATTAGTGACCCAAGTCCCAATACGGCGGCATGCCTCCTCACGATTTGTTGTGTGACATTGATTGGCGTTTCAGTACCAGGTTGCCTCCTCTTTGGCATTGGGTTCCGGGCTAGCTGCGTCTCGAAACGCGACCTCAGAGTTTCGATAAAGGGGTTTCGTGTCGTAGCAGGGGAGCATCTAATCATGCCAGCTAGAGTTGCGCTGGCAACAGTTCGGACTTCAAGTTGAGGATCGGCTAGCATATCACCTACAGCGTCGAATAGTAATTCTCTTTGTGACGCGTCCATCAAGAATAGTCGGCGGAAATAGATGACCTGCATGTTGACTAGTGCTCTTAGACGTTGGTGCCAACTTGTAGCAGTCTTCCCGACGCGGATCAGTGTCGCAATGAATGGAGCATCTTCGCCGGTACGGAAAGGAATGTTTGGCAGATGGCGATAGATATGATAGGCTGTACGCATTAATTCTGGGTCTTCTTTGACGTCCATCATGTGTAAGAGTTGGTCGACGAATGGGTCTGGGAAGAAGGGAATGAGCTGAATGCATTCTTGTGATAGTAGAGTATTATCTAGCCATACTAGAACGGTCTTCGACCCGGACGTGTAAGAGGATGGTGTTTGTTGGCCAGGTGTACGCTCGTGGCGCCATGTTTCGAGGCGGTCAAATACATCCCTGACAGTAGCAGAGAATTCTTCACTCGGCTTGTACGGTCGGATGCCAATGTTTGAGTCTGCCTTGTTCTGTTCTAGTAGAGCACTAACATTCTCGAATGATTCATGGTATCGAGTTCTATAGATCGTAGCTATGACACGACCAATGGATTCGCGCACTGCTTTATATGGGTGGTCAATATGTGCCAAGAAGTCATCCAGAATTGGCTTCTCGTGCCGATAGTGCCAGCCGCAGTCATTGATTAGGAATTCGAGAAGCTGCACCTTTGAAGATTCTTTAAAGGCAGCGTTGGAATTCATGTCTAGGCGGAAAGAGCTGATACGGCTGATGAGCTCGTTAGCACGACGAGGGTCCTTGGTGTCAATGATGAAGTGGAGGCATGTGATCCAGTACGAGAGATTGTCGGGTGTCAGGTTGTCTGCGAAAACATCGAGGATCATCGGTTGCGCGAAATCCCATACTTCTTCCTTCATGTGGACGGGGTCATAAGCCGTACCGGTCATCAGGGCACCCAAGATTTCCGCCGTGGCACGATGCTGGTGCTTGTCGCTACCGTCTCCATACACCTCGGCAACTAATTCCTTGACATCTGCAAATTTGAGCTCAGTTTGCCCATAGATCATCAGGTCAAAAATATGCATCAGTAGAACGACGTTCGAAGTCCTGAACCTATCGGAAGACGAATCTCGCGGCTCTTGCTTAAGATAACTGAAGCATTGAGAAAGCCACTCCTTTGTTACTAACTTGCCAATTTGCTGTCTCGCAGCCCTCTCAACATCGTCATACGCGTCGAACTTGTCTGGGTTTGCCTTGAAAGCATTGAATTGCTTGCCCCAGACTAACCATCCAGGATGATCCGTGTCGACAAAATACTCGGTATTTTCAGGATGCTTGAAGTTGTCTAGAAACTTTTGCGTATACTCAGCGTCACCCTTCGCAACTGGAATAACAAGTTTGTTTATGTCCTTCTCTTTCTCTTCGAGATAATCAGCGTAGCTATGTCCATAGACGGCGCGCTGATCTATTGCAGAGAAGATGTTCGAAAATGCGTTGAGGTAGTTGGCCCTCAGACCTGGGTGGGGATCATTCGTGCCCTTGACAACAAGTTCGATGAACTCAGGGGGTGCAATAGTCTCAAAGCGTAGACAGAGGTTGGATGTAAAGATAGCGCATCGACTTGCTGTCTTCCAATGAGACTCCTTGGCAAGTTCCGTTAATTCCAACCCCAACGCTGCTTTCTTCTGCTCGACTTTCTTTCGTCGCTCAGCGATGAACTCGTGCCTCGTGTCGATAGCTCTTGAGCAGTCTTCAGAAGGCTTGATCAAGTCAACTATTTGCTCGTCTGTTACCACCATCAGCTCGAATCGCTTGCCAAAGTCGATGAGTGGGTAAATAGCCGTCGCGCCTAGGTTCTGGATTGATGTTTTGTCGACATTAGCTGTCTGGATATATAATCGCATCAGGTCAGGGGCGAATCTCCAGTCTCTCATCAGCGTCCTAAGCAGGCTGGTGAAGAGTAGCGTGTACATAGCCCCTTTGATGCGATCATGGTCGGTCTCCTCAAGGGCTTTACGGAACCTCTCTAGAATAACTGGAATGACGAGTGGCCGGCCGCCTATCAATGCCTTGAGCGATGCATCTTGCGCACCCTGGGCTATTCGTCGCACATCTGCGTACGACGAGACAGACGACTCCGCAAGATCGAGTAGCAATTGTTTGTCTAGTCCACTCTTTCTTCGGATCGATGCGTTATGCTTAACTCGTTGCAATTGATACGCATCAGCTCGCTTGATAAGTAGGGGCCGAGGGTAAGGTTTCCGTAGCCCACTAATCTTGAAAGGGGCAATATCGGCTCTGTAAAGGCGAACTAATCGGTCCAGCGGGTGTGCCGAACGCTCAAAACCCACATCTGTAATCCACGTACGATATGTGTTATATAATGACGTGAAACAAGCAACGTCATCTTCCTGGTGTTCGTTGAGGAAGGAATGTGTTCGGGAGAGTAGCCTTCCTATGTCGTCTCGAAGGCTATGAATCTGGTTATATAGCGGGCTGTCGGGGGTGAGTAAATAACCACTAGGATATTTGAACTGTGGCTTTGTCTCGTCGTCTTCCCCTACCTCGGCCAGCGGGTCTTCACTATCATCGTCGTCATCACCCATAGTCTCATCATCCTGGTCGCCAATGTTGCCATTACCGTTAATGTGTCCGTTCGACTCACCAGATGCGCGCTTTGGATCGAACAGGGCCGCAAGGCCGGAGATGACCAATCGCAGCTGGGTTAGTTGACGGGAGACCTCGTCCGACCACTCTTTATTCTTTCCTTTCCGGCTAACGGGGGGACTGTCGCTCATGAATGACTCAAGACGTTTCATAGCACCTTCGGCTTGAGACTCGAAAAGCTCAACTGCAAATTGGATCTCCCCCTGGAGGGGTCGGTGCCACCGGATCGTCAAATCAGCCGGTGATGTTATCTTGCCCCAGTCCTCAACGTCGAGGCCACGCTCTATGACCTTAGGTTCATACAGCGATGTGTCGATGGGATATGTGTGCGTGAGGTTGAGAAGCAGATGGTGTATATAATTACTGATGTGGATAGTGGGAAGGCCTCTGCATTTATCTTGCATATACTCTGCAATTTCGAAGAGCTCTTTTTTGTACTTGAGCACCTCGCTACCAACGTGAACCACACACATGCTCAGAATACTGACGTGCCAGACGAGGGCTCTGTCCCGAGGCAGAACTTCAGTGCCGCTACTTCGATCAGACGCAGCACCGTTGTAGTCAATCTCGTTGCGTATATTGACAATCAACATCGGAATAAACACCTTGAGCGTTTTTTCGGGATTTACCTTGCACAACGCATTGCAGATCCAAGCCATGGCATCACGAGCTTGATGGACCACATGGCTTGAGACGAAGCTTGAGAGTTTCTCCAAGGCAATATCGAACAGCTCGGGCGATAAAGAGGCAAACATTGGGGTCAAAGCAGCCGGTAGCGTGTTGATGATGTTGTCTTCGGGTGACCCGGAGCGTACCTGCGCCGCATCTGGGAGATTCTCTAGCAATGTGAACACCTTGCCCAACAGTGCCATAATGAATTCACCAAAGCCCGCGGTCGAGGAGCGAACAATAGCCGCTTCATCCTCGTCAGTCAGTTCGTTCTTATAATCAATCTGGACATCTTGACCCTCGCGTTCCATGCGTTCCATCTCCCCCTGGACCCATTGCATGGCAAGGGTCGTGTCATGGACCGTATTGTCCTCTCTCGTCAGTGTCACGAACGGGATGCTGTAGGCAACACTTTGGATAAAGTTCAATGTATACTGAGTCTTGTTAAGATCATTAGCATCGATACCAGGTAACGCTAATGCTAACAGAGCGGTGATGTGACATCTGAAGCCTTTCTGACGCGACATGATATTGGCAATCATGTTCAGACCACATAGACTAGATGTAGTTCGATGAACTTCAACCAGACCCTGCAGACTTGGATAGAACCTCTGTAGTGCACCAGGCAACATCAAGTCAGGTTCAAGATAGGAAAGATTTTGAAGGGCGTTGAAGTATAAGCTCGTGATGGAGGAGCTCTTGCCAAAAAGCCCCATAAAGGTGACTTCTCGCAGGCTTAAAACAAAACGATGCTTTAGAGCATCATTGATCCTTCGTTCGGTGGGGGTATCCTGCTCTTCATTCTGCTCTCTGTTCCAACGGGAGACAAATAGTTCAGATAGATAATAGGTTAGTTGTGCTAACATCTTAGTCCATGGGCCTTGGTTTGACGGGTGGAAAAAGGTGTCAACCGATTCCATGAGCCCCTCAAGACTATTCATGATCGAGTTATCTTTGTCGAGGCAATGGGGCGATAGCGAGGATATAACCCAGCGGGCAATGATGTAGGGTATCGGATGCTTCTTCTTATCCTTCTCAAGGAAAATACCCATTCCAGCCGAATAGTCAAGATGTGCATATGGGGAATTGGCCTGTCCAACAGGAATTTCCGTCAGTCGGAGGATAGCAGTAAAGATTAAGTCAGACTGCTCCCGTGTGAAAACACCGTGCTCATTAAAGGGTACATGGCGACACGTTATAAAATCTCTAGCGATCCTGGAGAATATGTCGATGAAGGCATTGTCTACTACCTTAGAACGAGTCATCAACGACCAAATATGGAAGAAGGTAGGTATAAAATCCGAAGGCTGAGACTGTGGCTCCGTGGGAGGTGCCGGGGTAGTAGGCATCAGAATATTCAAGATGCCGATGACTATGTAGGCGTTTTGTAAGTCCGAGGTACTGAAATAGGGCAAGACCTCTTCTAGTATGGCACGACGCTCCTTCGGATCGAAATACAGCTGTGAATAGAGGCAGAGCTTTCGAAGATGTTTCACGCCTCGTCTCCTAGAAGAATGATGCGCAGCCGCCTCGCCTGGCAGCACTAAAGCTTTCAGTTCTTTCCAGAGAGGTCTCCAGTTAAGAATCAGGTCGTCTTCCGGTTTAAGAGCTTGCTTCCTCCTAATCAATGTAACCACCATCTTCGAGAACCTATCGGCAGAATTATTGTCCAAGCCGGGGGCTAGCGAGAGGTGGAAGTACAACTTGACGAGCTTCGCGCGTAGCTCGCGAGGCATGTCAAACTTCAGAGAAAGCCATCCTGAAAGCTGGCGCGTCCAATGGAGAGCACCAGGAGAGAAGTCCTCAGCTTTGACAGCTATGTAGAGTTGCTTCAATATTCCGTCTAGGGCAGCATCGCGTTCGGCGTCGGCCTCGACGGGGTAGGGCAACAGTCGGAAATAGGCAAATGTGCGAGGTCGATAACGTTTGGTATCATCGACATCAAATGGGGCAGAGGGTGGCAAACCAGGCGAGGTTGCGCGTGAAATGGTGTCGCCAGCGACGTATGTGCTCAAGAATTGCGAGGCAGCAGAGTAAGCTCCCGCAGCAGATGGATCGAGAGCCTCGTCCATGACGGAGATATCGTAACTGATTCCTTTTCTTCTTCTTTCTGTTGGCTCAGCCCTGTTTTATCGAATCGAGTTATTTCTGGGGTGGATATACTATTGTCGTGACACACAACCCCTGTTTTGATATCCTCAAATAATAAAACCCGAACTCGGTTCGCGAATGTCTCTCGTCTTTTTCTCTCTCCCGCGTACAATCGCACTATTAAATGATGATGATGTTTAATGGTGCGTCGTTGTAGTTGATGGTGGCGTAGACTTAGGTCTCGTGCAGCTAGGATCTATGGTGCACGCTGACATGTCGCAGCTCTCCGAGCTTCTTTAGCTAGCTGCTCTTGGATTTAGACTACTCAAAATGGTGAATGATCTGCTTCGGTACACCACCTTTGCGTAGAAAATTGAGGGGGGGGATAATCGCGTCTTTCAAATATGTGCGACCTAATATTGCTGGCTTGGGAACCAGCACGGGATCGCACAGTGTTCGGAATAAAGAATTACCAAACAGGTAGCAATATGTAATTGGCAACGATGAAGAATTGGTAAAGATTTGAAAGAATGAAGTTATGTTGTTATGTTGAGGTTCAGGTTAGACCAAACTGGATAGTGAATGGTGCACGATGAATGAAAAGGTGAAAGATTCAATGTAGTTTCGAAGTGGGGGCAAGAGAAAACGGCTTTACCTACGATCAATCATCACAACGACTCGGCTCCTTCCCAAGGTTCCTTTGATATTCTATTGTTGGTGGTCGGAGGCAGAAGTAGAGGTACGTAATAAGGCTAACCCACTGCCCACCTGTAATATTTTTAGTAGGTACTCGTGACCATCCCGTTATTTCGGGGCAACTACGAGTCACTACAGTAGCCTAGGTATGTATGTACCTAGGTAGGTTCACCTAAATTTAATCCATAGAGGCCCAAGCTCCTTGCAGTTGACCAGCACTAGTACCTAAAATCGATAACAATAAGGTCCCGAGTACAAGCATCTGACGTAGGAAAATCCATATATCCCGAATATTCGAGTTTCAGGTTCTTCTACTTATCATCTACAATCTTCTTTCTTCTATCACATCTCATACCTATCACATCCATACATACACCTATACAAATTAGCTATTTGCCGTTCTATCTATAAATATTCAATATTTTAGAAAATCAAGATCGAGGTCTACGAGTATCAGATCATGAACCTTGTCGAGTAACCGTTGGGACGAACATTATTGGCAACGTTATCAAGGCCTCGCATTACAATTACAATATCAATACTAAACTGCCATGCAGCATACCTAATACCGTAGCTCTTCATCATTATAGGTAACGATTAATGGTCCATAGTATTGTGCTTATACCTATAAAGCCGTATGTCACCTCGATTCACCAACAATTTCTTCCTTCATCTGCAAGCTTATATAAATCTTCGAAATCATAGGTTCAGCTACTAACATCGTAAAACGCATCATGATCATAGGTTACTGCACAACGTCCTGTACATAATCAGAGCGGGTATGGAGGACGGGGGCTTTGGAATCGATCCCGATTTGATAGGATCGACTCCTGCGGATTTGTCAGGTCGGATTGCCCAACAGTTACAGACAGCTAGCCACATTACTCAATCCCCATCCCTAAATAGATGCTACTATGTCATTTCCCTTATATTCTATTCTTATATAGACCCCAAATATTCCATTTGGGTAAAAATTATACCCGCTTACCTACATCTTTACAGTTAGGTCACTACACGACTTGTATGATGGGATTCCCGGTACCGCGGATGAGTGTGTGAGTTTTCAGTGTAACTTGTCCCAGGAGCCTTGCTGGCGGCATGTCAAGACACTCACATGACTCTGGCGTGGCTTTTTCATTTTCTCAGGCCAGAGTAGAAGTAGCTGGCTTTTGTATAATCGCGCGCAAAATATAATTCTCTTGTCGGATTTCTGTTTCACAGAGACTATTGTTACACCTCGCAAACCCAACCATGACCTACACAGAGGTAAGTTGCCACAAGGCATGATTAGGTAGCCAGGCCGACGCAAGTCCATGACGTGATATCAGTGGTTGGAAGGCATCAATGCATGTTTGTACCGATGTGGCGGTATACGTATACTTATTTGCCTGCTTCGCCGGGATAGATATTAGCACAGCAGGAGAGAAGGATTTGAGAAGATATCCTTTCGCTCTATAGTAGGTGCGATGCTGCCAGATGCTCAGGCCAGAGAATGTATTCGAATCCAAACCCATCGCAAAACGTCATCTCACCCTGCCTATTTCACCCATCCCACTTCCGTCACACCGAGAAGGAGAAATGATTTTCGGATGGGCGCAAAATGTTTATGGGAATGGTTTATTGGTCTAAGTTTTGGCAACGCGCTTGAACTTACCTCACATACCCCTACTATCCAGCTTGTCTACTAAATCTTCTTAGATGATCACTCTTTCTTCTTATCCATCCTAGGCAAACCAATCCAGAATATCAAGATGACACCAAGCAAGGCGAGGATAATGGGCTGCAATACCTGAACACCCTTAGCCTGTGCGATGGCTCCAACAGCAAAGGGCAAAACCGCTGCGCCACTTCCGCCGAACGCCGCGGCGAAACCGATAGCTCCGACGTGGAGGTGCCGAGGGAGTAGTTTAGACATAGCGACGATAGCAGCTGGGAACAGCGGTCCGATGAAGAACCCCTGAAGTCCCACAGCGACCGCAGATACGTAGAACTGTGGAACAAGCCAGAACAACAACTCTAGTCCCATCGTAACTGGGAGATATATCTAAAAATCCACCACAGAATCAATACATAGAGCCGTGGGCAAAAATAACTAGTAGAGGAGGACTTACCGTGATCGCTAGCTTTTCTCCTATTTTAGGTGTTATAAACCCTAAGACGAAACGTCCAATTGTTAATCCAAGCCAGAACCCAGTGGCCGTCATACCACTCGCGAATGGCTCGCCTTTCCTTACTTGAATCATAAATTCGACGATCCATCCTCCTAAAGCAACCTCTAAACCGACATAACCAAGCAAGAAGAGGGCACAAAGCCAAGTAACACGAGCCCCAGGGTTATTGAGTAGAGCCTCCTTGAGGCTACCTTTTGATGAGTCGGAATGCTTCGCTAAGGATTCCCTGTATTCGCGCCCCGTTGCGGTCCAAAAGCAGCTGACTGATACGAGTACTTCGAGAGCGGCCATGCCGATCTAATCTAGTTAGTCATGCATATGTCTTGTTCATCTAGAACGTCAACCAACTCACCATGAGGTAGTAAAAGGTGTACCAAGGTAGGTTGGCCTTCGTTATCATAGTCGTAGCAATAAGCGGGCTTAGAACGGCGCCGGTCCCATAGAGACCGTGAAGAATTCCAAGCACCTCATTCGCCCGCGCCACTTGAATAATAAGAGTTAGTGATTTTCCTCTGCGTGGGGAGTTAAGGGGTTCCGCGCGCATTTCAGAGTGCAATGAATCCTCAGCTAGCTAGATTAGGAAGTACCGACTCCCAACGCAAACAGAAAGGGGGATTGGAAAGAAAGGAAAACTTTTGCTGCTGCGTACTGTTGCCGATCCAAGCGTTCCAGCCAGCGTCACATACGCCATTACCAAAGCCAGCCATCATGAAGGCAATTACCAAGACTGGGTATGGAGGGTGAACCGCAATAATTATGTAGGATAGAAAGTGGCATCCAGAGCAGAGGAAGGCAACACCTCTCTGGCCTAACTTGATATGGATGATGTTGTTCAGGAATGCCGCTGCCGTATATCCTACGAACGGCGAGAGAAAAATGAGCGACACAACTAGATATGTGAGGCCGTAGTGAGCTTGGATCTATGTAGTCCTATATTAGCGAGTTGTCCCTTTTAGACGAATCTCTCCTTCATGGAACTTTATGAGTCGTCGTACATATGGGATAAGAGGCTAGTCAGATAGGTATCATCAGCAAATTTCTTCATATCTAGTTTGAATTCTTAATTGAAGGCTCACACCATAAGCAGCATCATTAGAACCCATAACGATGAAAGACCAAAAGCAAGAAGCAACTCGTGGAATATTTTTCCGAGGGTAGTTCCATCTCTGCACAACGTCGGATGCTATGACAGGGGGCGGAAGCGGGCTTGTATCCTGCTCTAGAACATTATTGTCGTTTTTGCTACTCGCCCGACGACTTGGTCCACGGTCCGCGATGTCAACTGGTGTATCCTGTTTTGGAAATGGCGATGACAAGTAGACTGGTTCTAGCTCTAATTCCACGACTGAGGTTGACGACCCGCCATTCTGCTGCACATGGATCGCCATCCCGAGAGTATGGCTGACCCCGTCTTTCGAGTCAAAAACTTTCGAATTTGAATCTCGTAGAGACGTATGTGATCTTCCAAGTACGAGAGATGGATAGATGAAGAAAGAGGCAAGTCTCCTTAGATAATGTAATGGAAAGGAGTCGCTTCGCCTTTATCACCCTAGGTCCATACTTAGGTATAGGTATACACCAACAACTCAGCTTCGATACACGATCTGACCTTCAACGAGACCAAAGAAAAGATGGAGAGCAACAAGCATTTATTTCCCTTCTTGGACTTAAAAGGTAAAAAAAGCCAAGCCGGGGGAAAGTTCCTGAATATCTAGTACCGGTAGAACATCGGGTTCCCCACATGATATTACAATTAAAGTTTGGCTATTCCGACCTGCCGTCATCGTATCGTGCCCAGGTGGCAAGCTCAAAAATGCTAAGGTTTCGTGGGAGATCTCCCGGACGGGAAGGTCCGCCTGCAGATTGAATTCTTTGACACATTCAAATGTTCCAAGGTTTTGATGTACCGCCCCGATATACGGCTCCGCAACCGGTGCTCGGCCCGTCATCCCCTTTCTCCATCTCCACCGCCTCTCCACCGCCCGGACAGCGACGTCGGAGTTGCCTATAATGTTGCCCAAGGTACTAGGTACTCACAAGACTTCATTCAATCACTCACTTGAACAAAATCATAGGTTTAGCTTAGGGTGATGGGGAGAAAGGTATATTGGAATAGCGTCGTAGGATAGGAGTGATCTTTCTCTCGTTCGTTTGCGTCGCTAATGTGTATTTCTTCCCTTGGTTATAAAATTACTACATCGAGATGAGAAACCGCAAGGGGCTCGATAGTATGATAGAGAGATTTCTCAGGGGAGTACGGGTGTTATTAGCAGGTGCCTAGGCTAACGTTGGCGTTGTTAACCCAACAGCCAGAATAATTGAATATTAATTTCTTAGGAGTTCAAGGAAGGGATACCTTGAACAGCCCACGAAAAAAAAAAAAAAAAACGCAACACATAGCTTAGAGATGGCTATAGCCTTAAAAACATCTCAACTCTTGTAGGTGAGCACATATACGATTTATAGCCCTGGAGACGTAGTCGTCATTGGCCAAGCCGTATATTGGAGGACATGACCAATAGGAGATTCACCATTCTTGATGCAGGAACCAAGACAATCATTAGAATAATGTCAGGTAGCTAATAACAATCTGCATCATATATGCATAATACAGATTTAATTTCTATATTTTTACACTTATTACTATCTCAGCCTCCCGTCACCGACGGTAGACTTTCTCGGCGCCGAATTACTCGATGCGTTTAGTAGGTTGATCTCGCAGTCTCGGGACCCGAACATATGCGCCTGACCGTACGTGCCCGACCATGTGTGCCCGAGCGCCCGTCTCGGGCCCTTGTCACTCCCGACAGTTTCCGCGTCGGGTTGATGACTCTTGTAAGTCTGGGCCAAAACATTGCCCTTGATGCTTACTGCGTAGAGATCGCACTGGGTTAGGTGTTCTCTTTACCTCAATGTTTTGTTACACTAGTGTAGCGTATGATTTCCAATAATTCAAGCGTCTTAAGCTATGCCAGAACTCGAAATTCGTCACACCTTCATATGAAACAATTATAGCTAGGCGTATGTTAGAGCAGTGATAAAATATGTTGTTTTTATTTTAACTATTTGTTACTACCTGAGCTAGCAATCATCTAGGCCGTTGCTCATAGTAAGTAGTTCCTTTCTCGTATAGCTGACCAAGCGAATTCTAGCACAAGGTTATAGCCATCCCTTTGTAGGGCTTTCTGTTCATTTTGAAACGCCATGTAGGGGAGTCTCCTAACCCAAGCCCTGAAGCTTCTTAGGGTTCTAGTTCGTAGACTAGAGCCAACCATCTTTGATAAGCAATAGTAACCAATGATGCGATTTTCCAGCCCAACCCAGTCCCAATTCCTAGATGTCCCCTTTCCCAAAACTCCGATCCATGCGAGTATAATACAAGTTTCCATTCTCACATTTACTCATAACTCGATCGCGTGCCCTGATTTGCTGTTGACTAGCAGAGGCATGACCGGCAGCCCTACCGCCCTTGCAGCCTCCGAAACCAGTTTGTCATGTTCCTTAATTTCTGGTGCTTGGTAGCCTTCCGTTCTTGATCGTCTCTTGGGCCATCTTGCACTATAGTCTGGATGAACGAATTGCGCTTAACATCGGGCTTTTCGATAAGTTCGACGCCGCCGGTTTTGAGAGATGCGGGATCGGCTGAGTAATATGCCGAAACGGCCCGTCGCCCTGTAAACAAAGGAGATGGAGCTAAAGTTGAGGTATTGCTTTGTGCAGAAATCTCAGTGGGGGAGGAGGTTAACGACGAGTTTAGCGTAGTTGCTAATGAACGTTCCAAGTTCCGGTTTGCTACAGTAGGCCCCCAATCACCACTGAATGCTCGTCTTTTCTTCGATCCATGTTCAGAACTACCGCTTGATTGATCGGGGGTATCCGTCTCTGTAGTATTGCGCTTCTGCAAAAACGCAGCCCCCGTGGATGTCGCCCTCCTAGGCAACACGCCTGGTACAAACTGATCGCTTATCCGCAAGGCGCTTGGGAATTTCCGGCGGCCACTAGCTTCGGCAGTAGTAGGCTTGGGGGTCATCTCTACATTAATGCTTATTGATCGGTTACGAGCCGCCACGCTCGTGTCCGCCAGGGACGCGAGAGTAGACGTAGTTAAGGGGCCGAAGTCTGCCGGTTTGCAATTAGGGGACCAGCCACGGCGGAGTATTACCCAGATAGCTGATATGGTAATGAATTGTTTTTGCCATTCCTCAACCTTCTGGGTTGTCCGCTCAAGCGGGTTTTCCTCGCTTGTAGAAGTAGGTGTGTTTAACAAAGGAGAAGTCGGAGGATACCGGCTAGCAGACTGAGAGACGGTAGTGTAGTTGTCGAGAATATCGAGGGAGGAATTTGTCAAGGTAGCCATGATAGGATGGCGTCGACAGTTCGGATCGATTATACTAAAGGTAAATTTGTAGTCTACCGTTGAAGGTGTCGGTGGCGTAGAACCGGCGGCGGTCGGAGTGACTGGTAACGATTTAGTAGCAACCTGTTTGCGAACCCACCGAGCCGTGGTAGTTTTTCCGTTCGAATCGACAGAGGCGAATTCATAGGAGCAGGAATTAGTCCCATTAGACCGCGGCATCGCGACCCAGACTGTCCCGTCAGCTAACACGATTTCGGCTTTGTCTTCTGTCCTCAACGGGCTTAGTATGGCCAAAAGTTCGCGAGATTTGAGGTCATCCTCATCGCCATCACTTTCCGACCCGGAAGATTGTGCACCATAGTCCTCACTCCTCACTAACATCACATCTTGGATACTCAACTCCCGCTTGATGTGAGCAATCCGGGGGAAGCGTTTCAGCAAGGGCACGATCAAGGATCCAGCTATGGTAGACGAAGGATACACATCGATAACTGGTCTTGGACGTTTGTTGACGGATAACTGCTGCATCTGGAGGATCAGCTTCGGACGGATATGGATTAAGCGTTGCTTATTGCGCAGCTTTGGAGGTGGGTGGGCGAGAAGAAACGTAGTGCTCTTCCGTGGGGACCTTCGACGATTGCGACGAGGCGAGGTTGAAACCCGGCTTGCATCACTATCGGAAGCAATTGTGCCTTCATCCTCGCTCATTGCTTCTAGCTTGGCCAGCGAGTTGCATTTGGGTTCCTGAAATCTCACAACTGGCTGTGGGGTCTTAGGAATATGTTCCGACAGAGGTCTAGGTCTATTTCGCCTTAGATTTGGTGATTTAGGTTCATCAGGAGAAGACTCGATATTGGTACGATAGGATGATGATCGATTTATAGGTGTAGCGAAAGCAGACCGCAAGAGTGTATTGCGTCGTTGACCAGGCTGAAGGGCGGGTCGATTTGAATATTCATGGCCGTGTAGGCTTGCTCCCGAGTGCAGGAACATTATGAAAAGGCGGCCATCAAAGATGTCACCTTCCACAGTCCGAGTGGGGAGCTTTTATTATGAACAGGCTCGAGTCGAGATCGAGCAGCTTCGATCGGCAGATAACTCCCATACCAAAACTGGTCATACAAAAAGCTTCTTTTTAGTCTCTTTGCGCCTAAGATTTATGATGGGAATGTGAACAAGATACCTAGATAATGCGAAAGAAAGATCGTTGAGAGGACTTCAAGGTATATTAAAATAAAACGGCCGGGATCAAATTTTGAAGTGAATCTGGAAGCAAATAAGAGGCTATCGCATAGAGTAATGGAGCTCGAGGGGCAAGTAGGTAGGGCTAGGAGGTTAAAGAAGGTAGATCAAGTGGAGAGCCGAGAATAGTGGCAGTATGGTAGGTATCATTGATTGATTGATGGCCTGACGGGCTGAACCACTTGGGCGGTCTCGAAAACGCGCAACGGCCACAGGGGGTCGGGGGGGCTTTAATAGGAGCTACCTAGGAGGATGGGAGACCAGCATTAGTGGATCTGATCGCCGTCATCCATGTGCATGCCCCGTCGACTGGTAAGTCCCACAACCTCAGCTCGGATCGAGGCCGAGTCTCCCAGTGACCCGCAGATGTTTGAAGATTCGTTGCAAAATAGCCGAATCGGATAGCAAATCAAGCCGAGTTTAGATATTAGCTAGCTATGTGACTAGCTTCTCACTGCGTAGCTTGACTTATAGAGCCGAAGGATAAACGTCCAGCGAGAAGAAGAAGAAAAGGGGGGATTGGTAAAGTTTTGACAGATTAGGTATGCATTAGATAGATTATAGAGTTACAATAGATGGAAGAGGATGGGAAAGATCAGGCAGATAATGGTTGGCTAACATACGTTTGGTCGTAAGGACGGAGGAAATGAAATGGATGTCAGGTTTTGGGTAGCACTGGGACGTTGGTGTTTATTATTGATATTACGGTAATAACTTAGAGGTTGGAACTTGGAATGGGGGAAAATGCACGGTTTCAATGCGAAATATAAAAATCCGAGACCAACTGATGACCTCAAGATGGGAAAGATTAGATGGCCGGAACCTGGTTGACCGGCACTTTAGTTATGCAGGTAGCGGGCTACTATTCCCTAAACACGCACAATCCATATCCCTAGTGTAGCCCCTTGGAAACAACTTTAACCTTGGAAGGCTTAAAACCCCCTTAAGAATCCGACGAGCCCGACAGCCCCATAGGGCAACGGATTTCACAAGGGAAACACACTTCTCTCTAGGCTTCTGTTTTCTTCTTCGCTCGGTTGGTACGGAGGTTTTCTACCCTAGTATTTTTTTTAGTATCTTCCTTATTGGATATGCCTAGATATTTTTAAGACATACCCTGGGTAAATCGGTTTTCTTGGGGGCCGATCACATCGTTACGTGACCATTTCCACTACCTACCCGAACCCGCCATTTTGACTTACCTATTTCTAGTCGGAGCCGAGTCATGTGAAGCAGACTTCGAATTCGTTTTCGTTTTGGCATTCGACACTTAAAACTCATCATTGAATTGACCGAATTATCAAGCCCTCAGATATTATACGAGGTTAAATCTAGAAAAACAGAAGTTTATTTAGACTACCGAAACGCTCTCAGATCAATCAATCAATCCATCCATCCATCACAACAGCAAATTGATGTTAACTTACCCAACCCGTCAAGACTCAAAAGTCAAAACTTACAAGTAGAAAGCAAAAAGTTAATGCCAAGACGGCAAGATATGCATCCTATCCTTCTCATCCATTTCGTTTTCTCACCCAATCACAAGTTATAACAGGAGGGCGCCATTAATATGTCGGTGAGGCCATAGCGCCGTAGGGCCTAGGAAACCTGAGATTATTAGAGCCATGTGTCTTAACACTTCAAGTATGTACGCATAATCGTTGACACGTTCTTCCTGGATAATGCAGATAGATCCACAAGCCAACTGTTCGAAGAGGTTTTTGGCGAATATTCAAGAAATCAACCATATCCTCCGCGCGGGAGCCGAGTCCCGATAAATGTGCCTAGGTAATAAGTAAGGTAATCTTGATGCCGCTTGCTTACAAGTACACTTTTATTGCCTAGGCTGCTAGGTAGTGAAGCTAGGGTATCGATATTCCTTGATTCCTAGACCCGTGAGAGACAGCATGTACTAGGGGTAGGTATCCTGAAGTCCACGATGACAGTTTGGTCAGCCACCGGAACGAATGGTCAAATTACAATACAGCACTGTAAGACAATGATGACATATGGTGAACGTCGTCGATCTATCACTATCGCAGACATTGGCCCTAATTGCTTCATTCGATACTAATATGTGGTGTTGGCCAATTACGGCAATGCGGCTGTTATGGATGTCAGTCTGTTCTACCAGTCCTACGTACCTAAAATCTAAAACCTCAACGTGCTTCTTTTCCTAAATGGGAAAAGAGAAGTCTCGGCAGACACATGTCTTATTTTTATCTACCTTGGGTACCTATCTTGCACTTCGATTCTATTCAGCGACGAGCGTGTAAGCAACATGTTGCTTTATAGCTCTTACATACAGATCTGTACTACCAGGTAAGTAGGTAGTGAACAATATCAGCCTTAATTGTGGGAAATTGGTGATGCAAAGCAGATCACATTGTGCAATGATTTCTTGCGATAATGATGGTTTGGGAACATTCCAATTGTCTTACGGTCAGACCAAAATTCCTTCATAATTTCATTTCCGGTACGATTCCCCTTAGTGGCTGTGCAAATAGTTGGATACAAGCAGTCAAGCAGTCAAGCAGTCAAGCAGCCAAGCAGCCAAGGTATCATTAGCCACGTTTTTCCATTTGAAAGCTTTATTATTGTGGCTTGAACATTGTTGTCTGGTGGAATTTAATCCATTTCCTCTATATGGATCCACTCTTTTCTACGAGCTTTCATTGTTGTTATTTGTTCGTTTAATGGAAACAGAACAACGTCTACACATGATGCAACATTCTCTATAGTTACCTACCTAAGGTAACCTTTCTACTTTCTAATCATGCTATCCTTAGACCCAAAAACCCCTGTTCCGACACTACTTACCACATTCTTCGCCTGGAAAACACTACTGCTGGCCATTGCTATCGGGAGCAATGTCGGCGCAGCTTATGATACCTCAACCACATTGCTATCCCCTGAAATAGCTTCATCCCATGAATCCACATTCGACCTAAGTACCAAACTAACAAGATGGGACTCTATCTACTTCATACAAGCGTCCCGTAGGGGTCATTTGTTCGAGCAGGAATGGGCATTCGGCAGCGGACTACCGACCGTCATCTCCTTCCTTACTCGAGGTACTTAGACTCTTCATATTGATCCCCTGTAGAACACCTAGCTTATAATGACAGCCCTTTCTAGTTTTGGTTTCCAATCCCATGGATCCATCGAGCCAATTGTTGGGGTATTCGTAGCTCATACATCCCATTTGTTCTCGGTGCTGGTCCTGTATCAGCTCGGGCTTGTTATTTGCAAGAACCAGCGGTTGTCATTCATCGCGGCCCTGCTGCATATCCTGTCGCCGGCCGGGCTTTTCTTATCGGCCCCTTATGCTGAGAGTACATATTCTCTCCTATCTTTTGTTGGTTATCTGTTCTTTGCGAAGGGTCTATTCGGTCCAAACCGAACTTTCGCCCACGATGTAAGCTTGGTCGCTTCGGGTATGTGGTTTGGGTTTGCTACTACGTTTCGTAGCAATGGCCTCTTTAATGGGATTCCATTCGCCCTTGCATTAGCCCAGGAACTCACTACGCCGCCAAATTTATCCAGCATACGACGACGTTGCGCTTTAATTATCGGGGGCCTAGCAATCGCAATCGGATTCGTCGTACCGCAACTTACTGCCTATCAAACCTTTTGCTTCACCCAACCCGGGTTTGAATCAAGGCCCTGGTGCACGAGTGGTATCCGCAGTATATATTCATTCGTCCAGGAGCGCTACTGGTTTGTGAATGATCATTTCCTATATTAACTCCACTAACATTATGAGTAGGAATGTTGGCTTTCTTCGCTATTGGACTCCATCAAACATACCTCTTTTTCTACTCGCCATGCCAATGTTGTACCTCCTGACCAGATCAGGACTGGAACTCGCGAGGAATCCTTTGAGCGTCGTGGCCGAGAAGCCTACCCTAGTTGATTCATCTCACTTGTTACTGCTAGTCCGATCGATGGCCTTGTCTCAACTCGTCTTAGCGATCCTAGCTATTACCAATTACCATGTACAAATTATAACGAGGATCTCGTCGGGGTATCCACTCTGGTACTTGTGGCTGGCAAGACTTCTTGCTAATAAAGATACCTCGAAGTTTGGAAGCAATGTTATAAGATTTATGGTCATGTATGCTGCTATTCAAGGAGCCCTGTTTGCCTCCTTCCTTCCACCAGCTTGATACACAGCTATCCATCATGGTGATATTTGAATAATATGGGATGTCATTATTGTGTTACTCTCAAGAGGCAGTTAGCACTTTCGGTGACATAAATTAGAGCACTTGGTCTATGCAATTGTCGTATGTCACATAGGACATTCAAGAGTTCATAACAAAAACTGCTTTGAGATCAAGATGTCTAGAGATATCACTTGTCTCTGAATGCAACTTTCGTCAATAGCCTTTGATAAGTTTTCTTAAGACTAATTACCTCTGTGATCCGAGAGATATTGGTTAACAGTCACTAGTCAGCATAAGTTGGTAATCAATAAGTGATAAAAGACAAGGCAAACTGGTCATAGATATGAGAACATAATATGATATTAGAAGTACACGTTTTCTAATCATGACACGAGTCTGTGGTCTTCAGGGAATTAACGATGATGCTTCTACCCCCATGGCTTTTCGTAATCTTCGTTATGGATGCCTCATTGCATTGAAGGAATACTGTTAACTGGAGAAGAGAAAGCTTCCAGTACCTCGAAGACATCACGATCAATGATCCCACAGCAACAACTGCCGCCATCAGATGGGGGTGTTTTCTCTTTTAGTTGGCAATATTTATGTCATGCTCAACAGAAACGCCGTCGTTGCTGCTTGGACTGTTACTACAGTAACTTGCTAAAAGGAACTAGGAAATTCACGTACTTATCCATCACGTCTACTTTCCTTCTAGTTTTCTTAATCCTCACCCATCTCTCTACCTCTATCACTCCCCCAAACACTTGGCTTTTGATCATTTTAAACACGCCAACTTCCTTTTTCATATTCACCTAACGTCCTCTTAACATATTTCATTTATACCTACATAGACTTGTCAAAAGACATTCTGTTCCCTCGCATCATTACATACTATCAGTTTCTTCACCGCACTACCCATAATTATACTTGGCAATACTCGTGGGCTTCTGTGAAGTTCTTTAACTCGTCGACGTTAGAGAACAAGAGTCATGTCAGACTTGAATAATCTTCCCTCCAACGTTGGCCTTGGCCACGATGGTGACGAGAACGTTAAGTCAATCCTCTCCCGTGATCTCCAGGATTAGCTTGAACTCACTAATTGGCACAACGTTGAGTACCGTATGAAGGAATTGGCTCGGTACTGCCAGAATTCTAGGATTGTTCTCGGCAATCATGTCGCTTTTGACAGCGTTAGCACCTCATCATCGGTTTTACCCTCAGGCTTGCCCTACAATGAGTTTGCCCATTACCGTGTTCGCGATTACTCGCACCGCTCTAACGGAGACCGTGACTTGTCTCACGCTCCTGATAACCTCCCCACCTATCACTCTCGTCATTCTAGTCAATCTCGAGACATTGTGATGGACCGTCTCGAGCCCCAGGGATACTCAAATGGGGTCCGACAAGAAGATCCTCAGCTAGATGATATTCGGGACGTAGACTACGAGATAACAACTCTTCGTCGCCCCATCAAACTCAGGCTCGGCCAAAAAGGACGTACGTGCATAGAAAACTTGCCCAAAACTCGTGACACATCTTTGTGGTAACTTACTAATGGTTGTGGTGATTTGTAGAGGTTCGGTTCTTCGTGGTGAGATCCTTCAGTTGGTTTCATGTCTATGACTCAATGGTAGGTTCCATGCATTATGTATGATGACGACCAAGAATAACTAATAAATCCAACAGAATGATGGCACCTGGGCTACCCACCGTGATAAAACGGACATGCTTGGTGAACTGTTTTCACGCGGCATGACTGTGGTGTTGTTCTTTTCTGTCAATAAGTCCCACGGCTTTCAGGGCTATGTTGGTTATTTTTTTAATATTACCCCCTGCTTTCCCTTTCCCTTATCTTTTTTCTTTTCTCCTCCTTTACTCGAGTGCACTTGCTGGCTTGCTCACTAATGTAACACGTTGGAATTTAGGCCCTCATGAAGTCGGAACCATCCAGAGATGTACGCCGCCCCAGGTGGTGGTATAACATGAACGTCTCAGAGCCGTTTAAGGTGGAATGGATGAACACAACACATGTTGATAGTTCACACGTGTCTGACATTACGGACAGTCTGAATCACTATTTACCCGTCACTCGAGCTCGCAATTGCCAAGAGGTGGATGACACTGCCGGCCGACAGATGTTAACGATTCTCGAGTCACGCGCTGTCGATAAGTTTAAACGCGCCAAACGAGCTTGATTTTAACATTTTCATTAGGGAGCACTGATGAAGTATGGACAGACGTCTTGGATAATGTGTGCCATTCGAGTAGCATTTCCCACATAACCATTTGCTTTCACAACCAGCGCTGAGCAGCTACGCGGGCAGATGGTTGACCATCAATGGCTTTTGCGACGTAGAATCGTTACCAGCTTTTCTGTTTCCTTTCATAGGTCATTGCTGACATCTAAGGCTACATTGGGATTAACGAGGCATGCAACCCCTCAAATATTGCAGACATAACCTTATCACTGATCAGCATGGTTCTTTTGTTTGATAGCATCGTACTGTCTCGGATTTCCAGATGTGAATAGCCTCTGGGAACCAGATAACTGAAGGGACCCTTTGAGGCCTCCCGAGTATAACCTTGAGGGATGACAACACGAATGGCTGATGTGTCATTTAGCTAGAGATGAGAGGGTATATGATCACCATCTGAACGAGTGATAGTTACCTGGACAGCTAGATAACATACATAACAACGTCAATCGGAAATTTTCTTCACACGCTGCACACGTACCAGAAAAATAATTAGTGATATGGCATCAAAAAGGTGTCCCGCTTATTGCAGCAGCTAACAGGTCTCGAACATCTTGGCTCGTTGCTCATAAGCACTAGCTACATACATAGTATTACGAAGTATGTAGCATAACCATGGGATTACCATGGAACTACCGTACGACAATAGGAATGTTATGTGCATACATACGCTCAGCTCCTCGATAATTAATTACACCTATTTAGTTCATGCAGTAGACTGTCGGGCCTGTACTTCCAAAATGATGCTTTACTAGTTATAAATATTTTCAACTACGGCACTGCGATTTATTACTTGACGGATGCCTGCTAGGCCAAAAACTAATTTCTCCGTCAAAGCTCTGTCTTGAAGACCAATAAACTAACAAACACGAGACCATTTCTTCCGGCTACTGACATGGTTTCGGAAAGGTGCGGGTATCCTTATTCCAATTTCATGAGCGCCCGCCGTCTCGACATCGTGAACGTATTACACAAAATATGTCGGGAACCGCGGATAGTGTAGATGGGGCGTGGTACGGGTAACTTTATCGCGATATTCTATTGCCTCGAACATGTTGTCGTATTTGGCTCGATGAGGACTGAAAACGATAGAACACCTGGCTCGAGCGCAGAAGGAGGAAAGGGGAAATCGGCCTTTGATAGGCTAATAGCTGCTCAGGGGCATATTTTTTTTCTGTTTGTTTTGTTTTGGCGAGCGTCCCACATACTAGCTCCTAAAATCACAACCTTGGAAGTGTCAAATTCTGCGCCAGCAGCTAACAAGCTATCTTGCCGTGCGCGGCACTTAGATACGTATGCCTAGGAGAGCGGTTGCTCTCCCGTCGCGTGGTGACCTATGACGCAAAGGCAATAGAGGGAAAAAAGTACATACGACGCCATTATCGGGCGCTATTCCATATCGGTAAGCCTTGGTGGCCGCCACGGGCCATGGGGCTTCTATATGATATCGTTTGGGGATATGAGAAAGATTGATGGGGCCGAGAAATCTTCGGACGGGTTCTTCAGCTGGAAGCCGCCGGTCCCTTGCAGGTCGTCCTGATTCCACGAGTTGGCCATGTGTGCGCCGTGGTTATGTCGTGTTACCGTTCGCGAAGCCTCAGAGTGAGACATACGGTAGTGTAACTAGGTAGTCAATCTGTAACTTAATTGTCTTGGTCAGCTTGAGGGACGGCGTGACCAAAAACGACGATGCCATGTGCGTGGGCGCCCGCGGACTACTTTAGCAAAGGGTTAGGCTGTGTTACAAGCGTAGGATCCTAGAGCTAGAATCTATCAAATTTTATGACTGCACCTATCGGAAGTCTGGCAATCTGGCGGAGGACCGATGTGTCAACTACTTCACGGCATGGGGCGCTTTGTGGATTCTTAGACGTCGATCTAGTACAGGTTAATATTGGGCTGGTGCTAGAAACTTTTAACCAGCCTGCCAGCCTGACCAGCCTTCTTCAAGGGTCACATACTAATGTCTGAGACACATTTGAGGCTGATGAGGCTGGACTGCTGGAATAACCTTGGGACTCCATTGTATGTGCTATCGTATACACCACGTGTCGACGATGATCTTTTACGTACGCCCGGATATCGACGCCGACGAAGGGAGAAAAGGAGTAGCAGCCCTACTACCTATGCAGTAATAACCTTATTAGGGACTGGCGGGTTGCTGCTGGATTGTGCAAGCTATTGAATATGTTGCTTTTGTTTATTCAAGGGCATCAATCCTTTCGAGACCATTGCATTCGACCCCCATCTGTCCCATGAACCTGGCTCTCTGCACAATTTAGCGGCAAACAGCCGCATTGTAATATAAAATCACCGTCTAAATTGTACTTTTGAGTCATGAGTAGATGAATTCATTTTTTACTAGTTAAGTAGCTGCAGTATTTATTGAATAAAATACCATGTTGTATTGATGCTTTTCTTGCTCTGTTGCTTTCTGTGCCCTTTTTCTTTTCATTTTTATTGATCGCCGTGAGGATCTTACTGCATACGTAGCATTATGTTGCATTGTATTGCATTATAATACGATATAATATAGCTGTACCTTACATGCCTGGCTGAAGCTAAGCATGCAATAATGAGGTCGCTGAAGAGCCTGCTGCAGGGGTCGAATTCAGGGGTTCTCAACCCCCTCACTGATGAACCTGTCAGTGGTGTGGCTTGGGTGGATCGATGAGCGCTCATTTGGATTTTTGCAATCTATCTGCAGGTCACTTTTGGTTTGGCGTCGTCTCTATCGTGCCATCGTGCCGGTGGCTTGAGTGGATGTGATGTGGATAAGTGACAGGTTCATTAGACCATCTAACCTAACAGATTTTTCCCTAAAGGGGGATCGTGTCTAAAATAAGCCATAATTGCCATAACACGGCATTAAATGATTCGAGGAGGAATCAGGATACATACATATGCAGGTCAACGTTTTGTACCGACATACACAATGTGTTCGCATATGTAGATGTGCAGATGTGCAGATGTGCCAATAAATTTTGTCTTGGTACGAATTACCTACTGTATGGAGATGTACATCTCTTGGTTTCTCCAATTTTAATATCCAGGGAAAAAAAAAGCGTCCGTGTTTTGTGAAGGGACCATCGTTCCAATCCCTTATTGTTCCTGTCCCCCCCCTCTTCTGGCATATCGTCGTCCTCTTCTAGAGTCGCGCGTCTGAAGTTGACGTTGGGATCGGTTGAGGATTTCTAAGTTTAGGGAGAAGACGCCGGGGAGAATCCAATCCGCACAACCTTACACTTCGAATCTTGGATGTCTGCGGCGCAACTCGTTTAGCTGTTTGACGAGCTCACGAGCCAGTTTACGTTTGTCTCTCTCGCTAAACCGGCAATTTATCTTTCTGATTATCTTACGACTACTTCTCGAGATAACTCCGCCGCCGAGATATGCGATACTAAGTACGGCCAGAGTTTCTACCCGTAGGATATGAGAGGAGGTCTTCTTGATATGCCGATTAAAGCTTACTCGAGCTGACGCCCTGCTTACCTATCAACATTACGACTGTTCGATAATTAACCCGAGATTCGGTCCTTTCGTTTCAGGTTGAGGCCGCACCCTAACTGTAGCGCAGCGTTTTCGGTACCTCAAGCTTGTGGTACATTACATGCTCATTGATTTGGATATATTGTCGCGGGAGAGACTAGAGGCGGGGGAAGAGAAGTGCTCGGAATTCACGACTTCGGCTGTTCGATTGGCTTCCCTTCGTACGAACGACAACTCCCATTCCTGAAATTGAATTCCAGATTCTGATATTGGCCCATCGACTTACCCGGTTGGGGTTTTTATAAGAAAATGGGTCATAAATCTAAGTTTACATTCCCTATCCCGGGGCGCTTCACGAAGCAAACGCCCACCGTGTCAGCCTCGAATTCTATGTCGAAGGCGGAAAAGATTCTAGGAACTGGCGGTACTAAATACGGATCATCCACTGCGACGAAAGAACCTGGTCGATCATGGGAAACGAGTTCTAACGGCGGTATCAGCATATCGATATCTGAGAGTAGCACTAGCCAATCTGGCGTTCTAGATGGGGACGACGATGTACTTGCTGGAACGACTTATGGAAGAACCCTATGGGAGGAAGAGTCGGAGGCACTTCCTCGACGGCTACGTGGTGCGCATGGTCCTTCAAGTAAAGGTCTAAGGACGAAGAAGTCGGCTGTCACTCTTGGCGCTCGGAGTCGGGATGCCATGACGGATGACACCACTTCACGCCGACCTCAATCTAGTTCTACCGTCTATTCATATTACGAATCAGCCAAGGTGCCCCTTGCGATATCACAGCAGACCTCAAATTCTGCAATGGCGAAGGGACTCCCGTCGAAAGCCGGTGCATTGTTGGATATAGATGGAGCCCTTTATGGCAAAGGACCGCAAAAGAAGAAACCTACGAAGTTGGATTTCTCAAAGCTGAGATTAAGGTCTCGTAAGGATCAAAATGTAGACTCACATGGAATCGGCCCTGTTTTAGGAAACAACTATGTGATGAGATCTCCGTCCGTCATGTCACATATGTCTCATACTTTGGTCCCGCCGACAAGTCCCGGCCATGAAAAGAAATCAAGACACGATAAGAGGAGCCAACATCAGCCGACCCCGGAAGTACCAACGAGACCAGGCCGCTTAAGGGGGACAACCGATTCAAACACACTACATCAACTTTACGATCATTATGAACAAATGTCGTTTCGGGATGCTGGAGAGTTGAAAGAAGAGGATGAAGAAGATGAGGTGATAGTGCAGAAGGAACTGTCGAGCCATCAACGTCTGCTACCTCGTACATACGAATCCTCGATTCCAGAAGTGTCTCGCGAGGACATGGTTACGCCGTTACCAAATTCAATACATAGAGATACGAATGCGAGGTGGAATAATCACAGCCGGAATACTTCACAGGCGAGTAAGGTTACAGCAACTAGAGCGGGAACACCGAGCACCATGCAATTGCGTCCAACGTCGAGGAACGATTATCCGGCGAGTGTATCGAGTCGACATACACGGACCTCGAAGGCCACCCCATCGATTATGAGTACCATGGATTCCGATCGGCAGCTTCAAAGTGTCTTGTCGCTCACAGATTCGGATTCAGAAGAGGAGGCTAATTACTCAAGACCGGGATCCTCATTATTGCCATCTTATGAAAATAGCTTTCGTGACGACCTCAGCGTGTCCTCAAGTCAACGGCAACCGAGTGCATCACGATTATCTATCAGCAGCCACTCGACTAATCCTAAGGGGGCGTCTTTTGCACAGCTCAACGACTTTCTCACTATTCCTCATGCATCCCCCAAAGCGAAGAACGGTCGGTCACCGTCGACTGCTACTGCGCACTCGACTAATTCATCTCTGAGTACAGCAACTCGGGTGTCCATACCTTCTCATCAAGAACCTCGCGGGTCTGTTTCGACAACAGGAACCGTCAGCTCCCTAGTGTCTCCTACCTTCAGTAACCAGGGTCATTTTAGTGTACAAGAAGCAAGGGCGATTACCTTCATTCCATTAGCATCTACTGCCGAGGCTACATCGTCAGTCTCGGTGGATCGAATATCAAATAATCTGAAGCATATTATTTCACCGCAGACACGACAGCGCATGTCACAAAACTCTCACGCCTCGGACCAGCCGACACCACCGTTATCACCCACCAGCGTTGATTTCCATAAGAAATCCTCAGAATCAACGCGACAAGAGCCGACAGCGGCCACCTCTGAGGAGCAGTATAACGCACGATTAATGGCTGTGACAAGACAGGAGGAGATGCTGCTTGCTGCTCTACGGAAAAAGAGGGCTAGGATGCGGGAAAATATAATCGCCGAAATCGAAGAAGATAGAGATGGCCGAGGCGCCGATGACGATGTTGAGAAATTGGCATTAGCGAATCTGAGAGATGCAGAGAAGCAGGCTGCCAAGGAAACTAGGGAGGCCAGAGCTAAAGCGAAACAGCCGAAGAATGTCCCAAGGCGAGCGTCGTCACTTATGGGCCGGACGGGTCAGAAGCCCAGTAATGGACATGGTCGACCACGCGACCATTCCAATGGACCGCGCGGCATAGACACACCGCCGTCGACTTGCCGCGGCGATTCAGCAGAGAGGGCCCCGAGTCGAATGCGCATGAGCCCCGAGTCCGAGACCCGGTCCCAGAAAACTGGCAAGGCCCGCCACGAGCGCGTGCTCCTCTACCTGGATCGGCCAATCGATAGTATCGATGTAATCGACGAGTCAGAGCCGAGCCCAGACTTGAGCGAGTTCATGGATGAGGAATTTGATTTCCCAATGCCAGGTGGCCATCGGAACAGGGCTACATCCAAACCCGGTAACCGTGAAGTGATCGGACTACCACGACCTGATTCAAGCCCGGTGAGCCCGAAGAACAACCTCATAAAGATGCTGCCTAAGGCCGTGCCAAATGTCATCGAAGATATTGATGCCGATGACTTCGACGACTTCGAGGAGATCATCCCACGACGGAAGCCAGCTCCCCTCCAGTCAGTGCCGGAGAAGGGGATCCCTAGACCGGATAGTCCCCTTTCGCTGGCGGATGGATTATTGACGCCATCCGTCTTCGGCCACAAAAAGAGCAAGAAGAGCGCTGTCAGACTGAGCGCCGTGGGAAAAACCAGCTCACCAATCCCTTGGTGGGGCGACGACGATTGAAGTGGCATCAGTCACTCGCTAAGAGGAATTATATTCACAGCGATGGCCAGTCTCTGTTTGATTTAGCGAGTTGGACAGCAAGCTTACGCCCACAATTTCCTTACGTCCTTTGAGATACATGCATACATCCGTCGGCTGTTTTGTTTAGCGCTTGATTTCTTTTTACGACTTACTTTTCCCATGCGAGCGAGTTTAGGTGGGAATCAGACAGGGCTTCATACTCACTACACCGGAAGTTCTGCATCATTGCTACGACTAATACTTCCATCCAATCTCATTTATCACCATGTAAAAAAAATATCGAAACGAGTCATGTCTTTTGAGGGAGGTCAAAAATGTATCATCTTTGCCTGTCTGTATACCATTCGATGATGATGATGATTCTGTTTACCTCCGGACGTAAACAGAATCATCATCATCAGTCTTCCACTGGATGTGGAAGACGGCCCTGTAGTGTTGGGCTCGACTACCTATCTCAGGTATCAATCTCATAAGTAAGGGCGTTGGAAACTTTACGCTTGCTTGCTTGCAGTTTTTGCATGCATGTACCACCAGAGAGAGAAAAAAAAGGGATTTTTCTGTATCATTAGGCACGGAGTTTTGGAAGGACTACTTACTACTTATGATGGGTACTTGGTTAGACAATGTGTTTTTGCGCTTGTGCTTATGAGCGCGGGCACGAGCACATTGCATTGTATGTGCATCAAACAACCATTTTGTATGACGGGAGCGTTTGTTTAAAAATTCGTTGTAAAATACTTATGTAGTAGATAGACGTCGGATGTATCGGTCGTCACTCGCATTCGAGAACATTACAAGATCGAATAATAGAAGATGTTCAATAGGAAGAAATACACACTTGAATCTATTATTTTGAATGCTGGATTGTGAAGGTATCCGGACTGTGTGAGTACCTAAAGTAGAGCCTCTGAGAGTTCATTGGCTGTCTGTGATAAATGGTGAGGGGTATATAGAATGCGATAACAACTTTTTAAAGCTCAGGGAATAAACCCATAAGCCAGTTTGGCCGAGGTAAGCACACTTCTCGCAAACATTCCAAGAAAATAATCTGGTGCTAACAAAACTCAACAGTGGTCTAAGGCGGTGGTTTTAAGTAATCTCATGATTCATCTTGAACACCATTATCGAGAGATGCGCAGGTTCGAACCCTGCAGCTGGCAAATCAATTTTTTATCTTTTTATCATATTCATATGCAATCCACATTTTACTTTTTCTCTTTCTCCCTTGACTTTTCACTATCACATACCCTTTGTCTTTGTCTTACGACTTTGAATCGCGCCAGGGCGCAACTCTTGATCCTCCCAGCCTAGTACTGTAACTGGTCGTTTTGATCATCGATACTGCTCATCGTCGATTGACAATTGTCTCGTGCGCTTCTTAAACACGTTGAAGACGTCAATTGGTATGAATATCATCGAGTGGACCAGACAAAAGGACCCAACCCCGCGCTCCACGATCTGAGCCGGGAGCTCTCCGCAAATCAGGGCAATGTTGTGCTGTAAAGTGGTAGTTTAGGATGATGACTTGCAGTAGGATGTGGCGGGATTATTTGATGTTTCTACCATTTACTGCACATATCTGGATTTCGTGAAGATGTTGGTTGAGCAGGAAAATGGACATTTACTCCCTTATCCAACTTGAATTCTCACCTTAGCGCAGTCACGATGGTCGCAGGGGATTACCAGTAACAATGGCACTTCAAAGACTCCAAATTCTCTAGGCTAAGGCGAGAAGTATGATAGGAAGGAAGCTAAGTTGAAACTGGTGACAATACTAGGTAGGGTCCTGCGGCTACGGATTCTTTTCAGATTGAATGCTAATTGAAGGAAGAGAATGATGAGACTCGAACAAATGAGTATTGGTACCGATACATTAAGAAAGTGAAATAGCTTTCCCAGTCAGAACTAAAACAGTTCGAAACATATCTTGTTCGAAGTCATCCGGAGAGATCGATAATTTGCTCGTTCCGGATAGCCCCCCACGAAGATCAGGATCGCTCCGTGATGATCACGGAAGCCGAAAAAGGTCAAGGCGTCAATCGACCGACGGACCAGAACAGAGCGGATGAATGTGTCATCGAAACTCCTAAACTCCACCGACTTTATTTAACCTTCTTCCAACTTATCATGTATGTACCAACTTTACTTGGATCTTCCCACGTGGTGAGAATTAGACAGGAGCTTGGGGAACTCAAATAATTTCACTCACGGGATTAGGTATTGTGAACCTTCAAAAGTTTTGGTTACTCGTGAAAAGACTGAAGGCACCAAGAGCATACCTAGGTATCTAGCTGCCAAGGACATATAGGTGAGCTGAAAGGCTGGCTGGCTGGGTGAGTAACATGAATATCAAAAGTTGGAAGTGGATTGGATCTAAATCTTACACTTGCCTCCTAGATTTATATCATTCGTAGAACCATTGGCCATACATACCCTGCAGTAACCAGGCACGACACAGCTCGAGCTTCGATGATCCTTACGTATTGGGGAAATTCCAACGCCTTTGACATCACCAACCTACCTAGGTATGTATGATACTACGTACCTAGGCTGCTAGGTAATGAGCAAGCCCTAATATGTCGTACGTACAGTGGGATGTTCCCTGTATTTACTTCCAGCACGACAGTGCATGCACGCCTTTTCTGCAGCCTGTTTGCTGAACATGTCTATTAAAATCTTTTTTCTTCCTTTCTTTTTTCCCTCCTTTTCACTTTCTAACATAACCCAAATCCGACTTCTAACCTGACTATTTCAGGTACCGACGCATCAGAGTTAACTTGAACACCGTTAAACCCCCCCGAGTGTCACAGACAATTTTCACGCTTCTAGTATCTGGTAGTCAATACCTAGCGTCACATCCAGGGGTCAAAAGAAGCTTAATAGGTCCTGGCCCCCGTTTTGAGAGTGAGTTGGAGTGTGGGCTGTTGAAGCGCGACAACCCAAACCGGCAACGCCTTGAATCACACTTTGCATCCTTTTGCTAAAATTTCATTTAACAAGACGCGACACATCCATTTCTATCGTTTTGTAATTCAAGTTTTCGACTTCCAACTACCAACTGCCGACATCATAACCCAATTCACCAAGCCCTTTTGCGACAATTACTCTGATAAAGAAAAATAATATCGCACACGTTCTTTTTTGGGCAGCAATTGGTTAAATTGACAATATTCCTTTGAAAACTTCGATAGCTCAGGAGAGTTTCAGGGTCGCAAGGGAAAAAGAAGGGGAAATTTTCACGATAACTTTAGTGAAATCTCGTCAACTTGGTTGAACCGTGGCCGCGATTCATTATTCATCATGGCTCTCCTTGATGGTACCCCGCAAACCGTGGGAGGGCCGACCCTCTTCGGCATGCCCATGAAGCAAGTTTCTCTTATTACGGTATGTATTCAGAGCGCGAGAAAGAAGTCGCTTGGTATGACAGCGCAGTATGGCTAACGCGCTTTCTAGTTGACCTTCCAAAACTCAGCTCTGATCCTCCTTATGCACTATTCGCGAATGATGCCTCCGAGTGGCGACCACCGATATTTTACGTCCACAGCTGTGTTCCTGACAGAGGTGATCAAACTGGCTATCTCCTTAACTTTCGCAATATACGAAGTCTCTAGAAACCTAGCTCCTTCGACGCCCGCGACCGTCATATTCGAGCAGATCTACAATTCCGTCTTCTCAGGCGACGGGTGGAAGTTGGCGATCGCGGCAACGCTATACACTTTGCAGAACATGTTGCAGTATGTTGCAGTAGGGAACCTAGATCCGGTACACTTCCAAATCCTGTACCAGCTTAGGATCCTTACAACTGCCATCTTCACTGTAACCATGCTCGGCCGATCCGTGACCGTGAGGCGCTGGGTTTCCTTGATCATCTTGACCATCGGCGTTTCGATCGTGTCGATTCCATCTTCGAACTCGAAAGACAGTTCGTTCATGATCCACGACATGACGGATCACTTTTTCCCACGTTCGGTACACGAGCTGGGTCAGGTCGCGAATGGCCTGGGCGACGTTGCGATGGAGCTGACGAAGCGCGGCATGGAGACTGTTGTGGAGGTCGGCCAAGTTCTCACGAAGCGCTCGGCTACATACGAAGGAATCGAGGAGGATCAAAACACTGCGCCTGTCATGAATTACTCCATCGGACTTTCAGCTGTAATCGCCGTGGCAGTACTCTCGGGCTTGACGGGAGTCTACTTTGAGAAGGTTCTTAAGGACACGGAGAGCCCCGCGTCTGTCTGGACTCGCAACATCCAGCTTTCGTTCTATTCGTTGTTCCCGGCTGTTTTGGGCATCGTGTTTAAGGACGGCGAGGAGATTGCGAAACACGGGCTTTTCGATGGCTACAATTGGATCGTCTGGGCGCTGATTGTGCTGCAAGCCTTTGGAGGCGTGCTTGCATCACTCTGCATTAACTATGCCGACAATATTGCTAAGAATTTCGCTACGAGCATTAGCATTATAATTGGTTTCCTATTCAGTGTGTGGTTCTTCAAAGTCCAGGTAACATTGGCGGTAAGTTATACATACACTGCTAAGAGCAATGGTGATTTCTATACGACATAGTTCGCTGATAGCTTCTAGTTTTTGATTGGTACGGTTTTGGTACTCACATCGACATTTCTCTACACTGGTCCTGATCGGAAGCGCGGCCGGCCGCCACCGATCAACATTGTTGGCTACGAGAAGACCACGATTGATCCGATGAACACACCGAGGTACACGGACGACAAGCTTAGCGTTCCTGATCCGCTGGAGCATATCAAAGCGATGGGTCTCTCAACCTCGCGTCCCGCTTCGCCATTACGACACCATAATAGGGTGCCTTCTTCACGGAGCAAGAACCGCGACGAATGAGGTTATGAAGAACGGATTGGATGTGAAACATTGCCGCCGATCTCTCGAGCCTCGTAGAGAACCTGCCCGGATAAGTGCCGAGCCGAATTTAGGAGAAAGCTCGCCTTAGTGCACCTCGAGGTTTTGCCATTACCGCTACAGGATATTAAACCGCCCTGGAAATGCGCAATTCATTACACTTAGGACGAAGTCGACGATAAGCATGAGAGAATGTGAGCGTGAGATCAGGACTGAAATACGTTACGGTTACGGAGACACGAAAAGGAATAGGGGAACCCCTAAAGGAAAAGGGGGGAAAGATAGGGTTCTATGCATGCAGTATTAAAATACTTCCATTCTTCCCACTTCTCATCTTTGGTTCAAGGTTGTCTCAAGGTCAACTTTTGTCGTTTGACGCATCTCCAGATTGTGTGACCCCTATTGCGAATCAGTCACGTGCCACTCTGGTTCTTGCTTCAACATATCATGGGAAGGAGTGAACACCTGGGATGAGGTAGTCGAACTGTGTTTCCGTAGTGTCCCATGTCCCTGCAAATCTGATAAACTATGCTAACCCTAGGCAGGTTCCATCCCTCAACGAAATCTCTACCTTCCCAAGGACCTAGAGGGGTAATATTAAATTTCACGAGTAGATTTTTCTTTCTTCATTTCTTTCCTTCCTTCTCATACACCTGAAATCCGACCTCGAATTTCTTGTTGGGTCACCATTCCTCAATCGCTTACGGAATATGCCTACGATACCTCTTACCCAAGACCAGTATCAATTACTCGTCTTATGTCACTAGAGTAGGCGTCCGTGTTTATATCTCTGCAATCCCTAGCTAAGTGACTGAATTGTTCTATACTGCTGAAATCACTCCTCAATCGAAAACATGCCTGGAGGCGCCGAGTCCGGCGATGACACCCGTCCATATGGCTTTCCGAATAGACTAGGACGTGATAGACATATCCAGAACATCATCGACCACACCAATACCCTAATTCCGGACCGGACTTATCAATTTTCTCATTTCAGCCCTGCTGGTCGTGGCAATGAAAATGGTATGTTCATGGGTCAATTGAATAGCGGCCAGGAGAACGACAAGGAGTTGGATGACTTCGGTAAGCTCGTTCGCGGTGCTAGTTCTTTAAGCACTTTGGCTTGACCGGCGCATTGTTTAATGTCAGATAGATCGCAATTTATTAGGTCGACCCCAAAGGATTTCGCACCTCCAAGATTCAGAATATCATGATCGGCGTCTATCGTTACCACTTTCCAATGCTCCCGATCAATCACGACGTGTGATAGGAGACGCCAGTCATCATTTCAGGCCTTTTATGACGCAAGAGCTTGAAAATCGGCCGTCATTTCTGAGCCACTCATCCCATATAGGGAAACCCGAAACAAGTCCGGCCTCTCAGCCTATTTCTGAGCGTGATAGGTCACGCAGGATAAGAGAACTTCACCCTGGAGCGCAGATGGTCACACCCCCTTTCTATGCTGGTAAGTAAAAACTCGTGCGTAGCTTGTGGCCGCTTATTAACACCATACAAAAGCTCAGAAAATGGCTCGAAACCTCGAGAATTCATCTGCTAGCAGTTCTCCTACGCGCCTTGGCGGATCTAGTCCTTCCACACGCCTTAGCATCAAACAAAAATCCAAATTCACAGATACTCCCTTGTTGACGCAAAAGAGAGCTAGGAATTTGAAGTTGAATCTTCCCCATGCCCCGGACGAACGTCCCCTGGTGAATGACACTCGCCTAGTTGATCCACGACAAGCACTACCTGACAAACTCCGAACTGTTTTCCCCTATGAACTTTTCAACGTCGTCCAGTCTCGATGTTTTCCCCATGTGTATAACGCGAATGACAATATCGTCGTATCTGCTCCAACAGGATCTGGCAAGACGGCCATTCTAGAGATGGCTATCTGTAAGCTTGTGATGAGCCCTGGTAGTGAGAATTTCAAGATTGTATATCAAGCACCCACAAAATCTCTATGCTCAGAGCGAGCGAAGGACTGGCAAAAGAAATTCAGTCATATGAACTTGCAATGCATCGAACTTACTGGCGATACTTCGCAAACACAGGCGAGTCGAGTAGGCAGCGCATCGATCATCGTAACCACTCCTGAGAAATGGGATTCTATCACGAGGAAATGGTCGGATCACCGAAAGTTGCTCGAGATGGTCCGTCTTGTTCTCATCGACGAAGTACATATCCTGAAAGATGCTCGCGGCGCTACATTAGAGGCCGTCGTTTCGCGAATGAAGACGATCGGGGCAAATGTGCGTTTTGTCGCATTAAGTGCTACTGTCCCAAACATCGGAGACGTTGCGAGATGGCTCGGACGTCATCATTCGAACCAGCGAGACTCCGCGCACACCGAAGCCTTTGGTGAAGAGTTCCGACCTGTCAAACTAAGGCGATATGTCTATGGATACGAGGGCAGCCAAAATGACTTTACTTTCGATAAATCACTCGATCGAAAGCTGCCTACACTCCTTGCTAAGCATTCGGAAAAGAAGCCGACTATGATATTTTGTTTTACCAGGAAGTCGTGCGAGAGTACGGCTCGTAATTTAGCAGAGTGGTGGTCAGCCCGTGGCACTGAGGATAGAGCTTGGCCCGCACCGACTAGACGAGTACCTGTCACAAATAGAGAACTCCAGGAGATTGTTCGGCATGGTGTCGCTTTCCACCATGCAGGCCTTGACGCCTCGGATAGATCGGCTGTAGCACAAAACTTCCTCGACGGCCAGATCCATGTGATTTGCTGCACGTCCACCCTGGCGATCGGGGTGAATTTTCCTTGCCATACCGTGGTGCTCAAGGGGACGACTGGGTACTCTGATGATAAACTTCAGGAATATTCAGATCTGGAGGTTATGCAAATGCTTGGTCGTGCGGGTCGCCCGCAGTTTGACGATAACGCTGTGGCTATCATTATGACCAAAATCGCAAATGTCGATCGGTACAAGAAGATGATGTCTGGAGATGAGACTCTAGAGAGTACACTCCATAAAAATCTAGTCGAACATCTCAATTCCGAAATTAGCTTGGGTACCATTCAAGATGTGCCGACCGCGAAGAAATGGATCGGAGGTACATTCCTAAGCGTGCGAGTACGCCAGTCCCCGTCGCTGTACCATCTCGAAGACATCCACGATGCTGAAGACGCCGAGAAGAGGATGGAAGAGTGGTGCGAGAGAGATGTTAAACTCCTACAGCAATGTGGGTTAGTTACTGACCAGGCGCCATTCAAGTGCACCGAATACGGACATGCCATGTCAAGATATATGGTCAACTTTGAAACCATGAAACAACTTTTATCAATTCCCCGGGGCGCAGATCTCAAAGAGATAGTATGTTGAAGTGGAGCGATATCTACTATCTAGATGGATTACTGACCGATTTCAATAGCTCACCACGCTCTGCCAGGCTATAGAGTTTAAGGACTTCCGTTTCAAACCTGACGAACGCACTCTATTTCGAGAACTCAACAAATCTTCATACATCCGTCATGCAATCAAAGAAAACTTGGCGCTCACATGGCACAAAGTCTTCCTCGTGGTGCAGGTCCACCTTGGCAGTGTCGAGCTACCAAGCGACAAAGGGCTTGGTCACCTCAGGTGCAGGATTGCCTCTGAGAAAACCGCCATATTCGATAGACTAAATCGCCTGGTACGCTGTTTTGTGGATTGCCGAGCTGTTGATAACGACGGTATGGGTATAAAAGCTGGCCTTGAGCTTGCCCGTAGCCTCGCCGCGAATGCGTGGGATAATTTACCATCGCAACTTTCTCAAATCCCCGGGTCTGGTCCTGTAATGGTTCGAAAATGGGTCTCCAAGGGTATCTCTACAGTACTAGAGCTAGTCGATAGAGACTTCGGCGAGATTGAGCGCATTTCAAGCAGAAATCCTCCGTATGGGATGAATATGTTAAAGACCTTGGAAAACTTTCCTCGCTTGGATATGAGAACCCATCTCACCACAGCGGCTACGCGTACAACACAACCCGAAGATAGTGTCACAGTCGAGTTGAGAGTCAACCTTCGTTATTGCAATGCTAAAGGAGTACCAAGGTGGAAACAAAAGATACCAGCTATAACGTTTATGGCTTTGACTACGGACGGCAATCTCGCATATTTTTGGCGCGGGAACCTGATAAAGATCCATAAATCTAACGGCCTCGATCTGAACTTTCGCGTCCCACTCAGCGGCTCAGACCAAAAGATCACCTGCTACTTCAGTTGCGAAGAAATTGTTGGAACGCAAGTTATTAAGGTACTGGAGCCCGGCATACCCGAGACGGCATTCAAAAGTATGAAGGCTCCCCCTACTCATCGTCCAACACTAACAATAAACTCACTCGATGACGATATGGACTACGGGGATCTCGCCGACGAGGATATGTTGAGTGCTGCTCTAAACCCAACCAATCGGCATGAAGAGATAGAGCCATTGAACTATTCAGGCCCTTTAGATAGTAGCGACGAAGATATTTCCCCCGCCGACGACTTGTTGTCGAACAAGGCGGGCCTCTCGGCTTTTGAACCTCTCAAGATGGATAATGGGAGGTGGATGTGCAACCATCGTTGTCGCAACGGCGGCCTTACCGGTGCGGGAAAACCTTGCAGCCATCGATGCTGCCATGAAGGGCTCGAGAAACCCCGACCGCCCCCACGAGAGAAGAAAAAGAACAAGAGTACTCGTACGGAAGGAGACGAGGGCACAGAGAAAGATGGTTGTACTATCCGATCATCGACCAAATACTCACAAGCTCCCCAGGCCGCCGTTACGAAACCTGTTTTCAAGATGGATGGCCGTTCGACTAGTCTACCGAATGTGAAGCGAAAACGCTCGGCGGTGGATCAAGGCAAGGGGATAAAGCATCCAAGTGCAAGAAAAAATGCTTCGGACTTGGATACACTTTCCGATATTGAGTGTATCGACCTCTCCAGTTGTCCAGATGACAATGAAGTCAATCGGTCGCCCTCAGTGATGTCAAGTTTCTCCGACAAGGATAATCTTTCCCCGAATATGAAAGGCTCCAAGAATCGGACATCCCCTAACTCATACAAACTGCTTTCTTACGAAACATCGGGAGCGTTTCGCAAGACGGATACTGCCTTAAGCCGTGGCGACGCCGATACACGATATGATAGCGATATCTTCGAGGAGGACGAAGAACTTCCTGACATAGAAAGCCTTATCCGACTTAGCGAATTGCAGGATGGCGGACCATCTCAGACAGCAGCAGACAAAGATGAAACACTATATCCTGGCGTTGTTCAGACCCTGAAGGAAAGCAGGAGTTATGGTTGGGAGCCAGATCTCAGCTTTACTACTATTGATGAATTAGAGAAAGCATCCGACCGTTTCGATTTGCCTTCGGCCAATTCATCGAGTCGAGATACGCACCTGAAGTCAAGCTCAACAGCACAGAAAATTACAATTCCAGGATCCAGCTCGCCGTTGCTAGATTCGCACGATGTTATTCAAACTTCCCCTGTTCCTGAGATGGAGGATCGCGAACCCCTTTTCTTCGATTCAGATCCTTTCCAATCGAATGAGGACGTGGAACACCTCCCGGCTTCTAATCCGAATGAGCCCGCGTGGTTGGCAGAATTCGACCCGCAGCTTATCGAAAGCCTCCGTGGTTGTGTCAATTTTGTGGACTAGTAATCAGATGGGAAGAAAATATTGCTGTGAAGATATAGTCATCACCTAATGAGCTGCTTGCTATTCTTCAATGATCCAGTCGAGAAATAATTCAGATTTTTTTTCAGGGAGAATGTATTAGCTGCACGGAAACTCCCACTATTTCGCTAATATAGGTGTCAAGTTTGAGGGCATAATTGCCTTGACGTCGCATGTAAACCGCTTGTACGAAAGGACGATGAGTTATGAAAAATTGAAATATTATTCTTTCTATGCAAGTGATTACTTCGGCGCTCGCTTGTTTTTTTATCGTTCTAAAATGCGTGTGACCGAATAATGTCGATATTCCTTAACACGATACTAGGAATTCGTATTTAGTCATGATTATCTACGAAATGGGCATCACACAGGAGCAATCGAGGAAGCTGGAATCTTGTATGTCAACAAATTTTGTATTTGGGAGTACAGAAGTTCGTAGGAGTACCCAATGAAGTCAAGCTAGCCACCTCGCAAAACACAGGGTACAGACAAACATGTTCTTGCTTGATCTCAAAACACAATTCATAGTGTAATGTCGTCGTCAGAGTCTTCAGAAAGCGGGGGACCTGGGTAATCGCAAGCCAAGTTTCCCTTACGATCGTCGTGGCACACGCAACCACAGGCCTTGCCGTCCACGCACTCCCCACAGCACTTCTCAATCGACCCAACCTTGGGGACCTCGACTTCACGGTCCGTATCTAGGGTTTCTTCGTTAGTGATGAGTATACCATGGGGACCTAGGCGGGCATGAGCTTACGTTTGGGGTCGACCGCTGCGGCGCTCTTACTCTCAGGGCTGGTATGCTCATGGACTGTGCTCGAGTCTTTGAAACACGCGCGGATTTCGTTAGCATAAGGGGTTCGATAGGTAGGCCTGTAGGAAACAGGGAGACACGTACGTTTGATGCCGGACGACGGGATGGCGCGGCGGTTGACAACACAGTAGCTGCACCCACAGTTGCTCACGGGCTCGACCTTGCGCCCGAATAGTCCGTTCTGGGACGCGTCCGCCGCGGGCTGGGTGTTCCCGGGTGGCTTCTGGTACGAAACGACCACCTTGCGCAGAAACGGGCTCGATGGGCTGCTGTCCTTCTGGTAGGGAACGGCTGCCTTGCGTAGAAAAGGGCTCGGGGGGCTGCTATCTGGCCCTAGTTGTTGCTTGCCGTCCATGGTGGATTGTTGCCAATTGTTTGGAAGGATGTGTGGGTGGGGAGTGGAGGAGGAATTGTTTTGGTGAGGGTAAATTTGAAAGTTGGAATTTTGGTAGCAGCGGGCTGGATGAGGGCCAAGATCCATTGTAGCATGTTGTTGGGGGCGAGAGGCTAGCTGTCGAGGAAGGGGCCTTTGATGATACCATAGGGCGAGGTATCTATCGGCGACGAGGCTTTTGAGGGTTATGGTGATGTGCTAGAAGCTTACGACGATTATACTGACATCTGATCAAGGGAGCTAGGTCTGTTTCTACGGGGTTTTAGTTTCTGGATCACTACAGTAGGTAATGTCATGAATATATTCACAGCTTTGCATGATGTTCTCTTTTTCTCTTATTAAATGTCGTTCGTAAGATATGGTTACGTCTTCACTGCTATAAATAAGTGTCTCCTTGTTTAATGATAGATAATAATGTCTCTGGGTCCTAAGACTTCTTTAATATAGGTGTAGCTTAGTATCAGAATATCTTTTTGATGTTTCGCTAGATAGGTTATTTCATACTCATGGGAACCGACTAGTTTCCTTTCCGTCTGTCTGTCGGATAGAGGGTTAGGTAAGCAAGTAGGTAGACACCTACCCCCAGAAAATAGGGGTAACATCAACACGCAAAGTGGGTGGTAAGGGTATCAATTGTTGAAAGGTAAAAAGAAAGTCACCCGAGACACAGTAGTTCGCAAGGATTATGATATAAAAGTCAAAGAAAATATCCATTGCAATTTGATTTGGTGGTTTGTAGGTAGCTCTACACCAAGCCTCTATCCCAAAGGAGTGCGCCTCGCAAAGATAACCCTAACCCTGACACTGCTTATTCATCCACCATCGTAAAACCCGGCCCTCATATCCTAACATAACTATATTTACGCCAGCATCGTGTCTTGATGTGCATGTACCTTCTTTCAGTGATAGCTGACATTAGTCATCCCAACCCTCGATATCATTCTTTACCTAAGAACCTGGTGTTCGTCGCCGCTTAGTGGGGTTTGCAACCTCCCCCCTAGGAATGTGACTTCCTAACCACTCCCACGTCAGTCCAAGCCTTTTGAATGATGGCCGCGGCATGATCGCCGAACAGCTCTTCGGCCTTAGTAACCGTCACGTCCGCGAACTGGATGAAGGTGCAACGAGGAGGAATCTGCCCGCTGTTCATCGTCTCCCACCAGATCTTGCCGGCTTTCTCCCATCTGTAGGCGGCAATTAGTAAACAATAAAAAAATTTATTATTGACTTGAAGCTACAAGAACATGATCGCCTGATAGCATTGAAAAGCTTCTTGGACCGGTGTACGATTAAAACAGGGGTTCTCAAACTTACGAGTAGCCGCCAAATGCAACGGCAGCATTGTAGAACGCTTTGTTCGGGATACCCGAGTAAAGATGTACTCCCCCGTTATCATCCTTGGTTACTTTGAAGTTCTTGAAGTTGCCCGGCTGAGGATCTTTGCCCTAGTGCTGGTTAGCATCGTGAAACGTTCTTGGGGAGTCCGAGACAGGATTTTGCCAGGCGTATCTAAACCCAACGGCAAAGCAGTTTCCTGGCAATAACGGCGATGAAATATAATGCCGTGATATTAGAACACTTACGAAACGGGGGTCATTGTAGGCGGTTCCGGGCGCTTTCATACTGCGCAGGGCCACGCCCTTTACACCGGGCATGAGACAGTACTCCCCGATTAACCAGTCAGCCTTGTCGGCAGTTTCGTTCTCGACTCGCTGTTTGATCATGATGCCGAAAACGTCCGATACGTGCTCGTTGAGAGCACCGCTTTGGCCAGTGTAGTCGAGCGGCGAAGTATGTTCGGTAACAGCGTGCTATAATATAAGTCAATCACCCCATTCGATATTCAACGGAAATTACAGATGTTTTACAGTGAGCTCATGACCAATGACATCCACGCAGCCAGTAAAGTTGGTCAAGAAGGTGTGTCCGTCGCCGTACACCATCTGGGCGACTTCAGGATCCCAAAAGGCGTTTTCGTAGTTGACGCCGAAATGCACCGAACTTATCACATGCATGTTCTTGTTGTCGATGGATTTCCAGTTGAAGATATCAGAGTAGAAAGAGAGCACGCGGCCGGCATTGTCGTACGCCTCGTTAGCCGACTCGTCCTGAGAGGCTGCTTGGCCCTCGACACGGAGGACCTTTCCAGGGAGGTTGGCCTCGTTGGAGTCATGATTGGCATCGTATACGGCGCGGTAGGTCTTCTCTGTCTCTGCAGGCTGCTCGGCGGCTACCGTGGTCTTCTGACCGGTCGACTCAGCACGAAGGCCCTGGACTTGCTGGTACTTGGCGTGTACGTTCCTAATGTGTTCGAGATCGCGTTTCGCATGAGAGCGGGTATCATCATCGACGTCCTTGGAATCGATAACCTGCTGAAGCAAATAGTCTGGAACGATGCTCTGCTGCCGTTGAACACCGGCGGCGGCTTTGCTACCGCGGGGCGCAGTCAAAGCTGCAAAGCGTTTCTCTCGTTTGCCAACGTAGTTCTTGTGGAGGTTGAGCGCACTACGAGCAGACTCGCGGATATGGTCCTCGTTGTGACTGCTATCGGCAATAGCGTTGAGCAGATAGGGAGGTACTACACAGCAGACATGATGGTTGCGGGTTGCCATCTTGGATATTTGGATAAAAGGGGAATGGAAAATAGAGGTATATCTTGGAATAATACGATGTAGGGACATGTAGGTATGTATAGAGGACGACTAAGCGAGTGAGGAAGAAAAAAAAGGATGCTTAAATGGGTTGAGGAGTGACAATCTTGGGACCAGAGAAAATATACGTGAGGCAGTACTATCAGCGTCCCTGCAAGTAGTGATACTAAGCTAGCTGAGAACTGTACGAAGTCTCCAGCTAGGGATTGAGTTTGGGAACAGAGAGTGACTTCATTGATTTACCTACCTACCTGATACTAAGATTTCCTGAAAATATAATGCCAAGGCAACTTACTTATGTAGACCCTAGGTAGGTCATAAGACAGGAGGTAAGGTGTGTTAAAGGAGCTCGCCGTTAACACCTAGACCCTAGCTGCTGGAAATATGAGACAGCCGTGAAGGCAGCTGCACCATAAAAGATAAGAAGATTCATGAAACCACGAGGAAGGCCGCTTTCAAGATGTCAGGTGTGTCCTGGCTGACTCACGTAGCTGTATGTAAGATTGATATGTCTCTATTCCCGAAGACGTCGGCAGCAGAAGGACAAGACAATCTTTGTTCAAGAGTCGACACCGACTTTCGGTATTGGTCACTCTATAACTTATTATTGTCCATACTTAGTACAAGGCCTAGACGCAATCCGTATTGGTACAATATTAGCATCCAGGTCAAATCGTCTTATCTTCATGGTGTCGTGGCTAAGAGCTGCGCCTACTTCGAACCGGATAGGGTCAGAAGTTCGTGGCAGGTGTGGGGATTTTTCGTCATCCAGTTCAAGAAGCAGAGACAAAAACAGGGAAATGGTGTTGCTCAATAGAATGATACATTTCCGCTGCGACTGCCCACCGGTCGTGCGACTGAAGTCTATCATATTTTGTTTCATGACAACGGATGTGACTTTTGAGGCCTCGGGGCGATCTAAACTAATGAGATAAAATATGAGGTATGTAGGTAGAATACTACGTAGAGGATATATCCGCATGAAGACTATGTCCCGTGATAAGAAATGCCCCAAGTTGTAGACTTGTGTTTCACTATCATATGAAGGCATGAATAGAAATTCAAGAAATTTGAGAAATGTGACCTTACTAACGCGTCGTTACGTTTGTTGTAGAGAAGAAAGACGTAACTTTTAACAGCTGAGATCTTGAAAAAGACGCGTAAATGCCCTGTAGCTCCACTAGCTTATGGGTGCTCATAGGTGCGCAGGAACAGGGGCTGTGGCAGCTACAGTTTACTTAGCGCCTTGGCTAATGGGACCTGAACGTCACAACTTCTTCCAACGTTGTTACCAGCCAACCAGCAAAATCAGCTACTGAGATAAGATTCCTACCCCTTAACTTGAAAACATGTCTACAGACAAAATACTGGTAAAGCTACAATGCGACCTTTCTACTTTTGATTTCTTCTTCTTCTTCTTCGTAATAAAGTATTTGAATACTTTCCCAGCTGATCCAGAAACCCGCCGTCAACCAGGCTGGCTGACATTGAAGTCAGCTGCTGTTTCGTTTGTCTACCTTATCGCCGTTACATTCGCCCCCCTTTACGGCTTCTACGTGCACCTGCATGGATACATGCCTACATCGACTAAAGGATGCTTGCTAGATGTGTATATGGTATTTATAAGTCATCTCAGACCGAAACCTATTTTGATTTCACGTTTTAACCGTGCGGCCCTGAGACACCAACCCCCGCGGCCACGGTTGGGATGAATAACGGCCTTGCATGTGTCCTACCAGAAGTAGGTGTTAAGAAATCTAAGCTCATGGCTCCGCAATTATTTAGATGCCGACTTCACCAATTAGTATAAATTCGTCATAAAAGATTTATGTCAGAGACACATCAATGACAAGAGAAACTGGACGAGAAATATAGCTCGAGGAAATTAAATTGCCTAAAATCTGGCTCAAAGAGTGGTGATGAATATTGAAAGTGCACCCCCTGAGTCTAACAATTCTTCATGAGATGAATTCTAGATGCTCGAATGGGAAGTTGACAGTACCAATGTTGAACAGAATGTACATAGAAAAGGTAAATGTCAAGGTAACTCAAGAGTGGTTTGGGAAGAAATAATACTTCGGTCGGAATAGCTTCATTACGTGTGTGACGTACCTACCTCATAAAATAACCTCATGCCGTTTGCTACTTCTCCAAGGACGTGCAAACATGTCGAATCAGAAGTTACAATCCGAACAGAACTTGAACACAAGGTAATAGCAATCGAAATTGATGTGGTACATCAGTGGGTTGCACCTTTCACCACGTCGTACACTTGGAGCTAATTCATTTTTGTTTATTTTATTTCATTTTCATTTTCATCCCATCCCTTTGGTTCTCAGCTATTTCACCTATTCATCTTGTCTTCACTCTCGTTCAAGTTTTCGTCTTGTTTGGGGAGTTCTTTGAATACTGTGGAAACTCTTGGAATCCCCTTTTTTTAGAAATCAAAATTCTCAATTTCTCTTAATTCTCTTCTAACCCCTCCTTCATACTCGAGCAATACCCCCGAGGAAGACAACACAATGAAGTTCCTTCTTCTCGCACTCGCCTACTCGTCCCTAGCTTCAGCTACGACGTACTTCCTCACTGTGTTCGCTCCAGATACTACTGTCGACGGGGCTCTACTCAATGCTGCCGGCCAGGGTTTCTACACAGGCACTTCGGGGCCGGCGACATACTGCCCCGACAATGTGAACCCATGTCCTAAGGTACAAGGCACTCTAGTCTACGAGGGACTGACCGGCATGGCAGTAAGCGAATCTACTCACTTGACCTTATCCGGTCCAAGACCTCACACCTCATTAACACATATCCTCCTTTCCTTAGGTTGAAGTTCCCGGCGGCCAGTCGATATACGTAGCACCGTCAGGCCAAGTGGAATACACACACGCGCACTCGGCCTACATCCCAGAGGGCTCCTTCACCGGGGGCTGGTACAACAAGACCATACTCTCGGACTGCGAGCCCACGCGCTACGTGCTAGACTTCCTGTCGTCCGACGGCACCAACATCGGTGGCGTCAAGCTGTGTCCTGACATTGAGCCCTGGATGCAAGGCACCGGCGCTAGTTTTCGTCTCTATGCCGGGACCTGTCACTTCAACCTGACGGACTGCATCGATGCCGTCGGTCTTAACTTAAATCCTGTTGAGGCGGACGTTGGGTGCTGGCAGTATATCTGAAGAAATGGTGAAGTCGTCAAAGCGGCACTGTCGCTAGTTATTCCATGGAGAGGAGCGACGACTATGGTGAGAATACGTTTGCTTGGTGCGGTATTCATCTACTAGCTTTTTGGACGCAGCTCTTGCGATGTTTTCATATGAATTTAGCATGAAAAAAAGGTTGGCAAAGTATTACCTTAACAAAGGGGGATTTCGAGGAGGGGATTGCAGAACGTGGGTTAGAATGGCTCCTTAATTATACACAAATACTATGAGTTAATTAACTGCTTACTACTCATACTGGATTGTATCTTTTAGTATTGTGAGATGCGAGTCTTTGCGTCTTCGGCTATTAGAATGCTCAACTTGCTGGATTACGAAAATAACTAAAACCACTACGTATTGGTTAGATGCTTGCTTCAGGGGCTCATCTACACAAATCTTCCAGTTGAGTTTCCAGACACAATCTCCATTTCGACGAAGCAAGTTCCGCTATCCGAAACACCAGCCCAACTGAAAAAAAAAAATTTACACTCAATCTAACAAGACCTCAACATCAAACTCCCGATCCGTCTTAAGCTGGTACTCAGGCAACGTCCAAGGCCCACAACTACCCGTGCCCAAACCATGATGATACCAATCCAACCGCACAATATGATCATCCCTCTTCCTCTTGACCAACTCATACGGGTGCCTGCACTCATCCACATCCCGCGTGGTGAACGGCGCGACACTGAAACTCGCACCCTCGTGCTCCCCGAACCGCGCGCGCAACAGTCTATCGGGGTACTCGGCGCCGCCGCCCCAGCGCGTGCGGAGCTCGACCCAGCGCACGTCGGCGCGGTTGCCGCTGTCCTGCGGGAACTCGTAGTGGTGGAAGAGCGCGTCGGCGCTCCAGCCCCAGGTGTTCACCATCTGCGCGCGCTTCCTGTCGGCGTAGGACTCGCCGGGCCCGCGGCCGAACCACTGCACGATGTTGAGGTCGCGCAGCCCGAGGGAGAGCCCGAAGCGCGCGAAGGTGGCCGGGAGGTGCGGGCCGTGCGGCCGCGCCTGCACGCGGACGCTGCAGTGGTCCGGCGTGAGGGTGTACGTCGTCGTCGTGTCGACGCCCCAGGCCAGCACGGGCGGCGCCACGCGCGCCTTGACGACGATGGTGCAGCCGCTTTCGGTCTCCGTCGTCGTCATCTGCGAGAAGTGGCTTCGCGTCTGGTGGAGGCGCTTCTCGACCCACTCCTGCCCGTGCCCGCCGCGGTCGTTGTCCGTGAGGGCGCGGTAGAAGTCGAGGGCCACGGGCACGGTGATGAGGTTGTGGTCTGGCTTTGACGTGTGCGTCAGAGATGACAGGGTGCCGTTGCCGGTGTCGAAGCCGAACGTTGCGCCCTTGGCGATTGTGACGTAGAGCATGTCGTCTCTGCGCTGGATGCGCGGGCGGCCTGGAGTCGTGGGGGTCCTGAGAAGCGCCAAGGTCCGCGGCGGAGTTAGGGGGATCTGAGAACGGGCTACAACCTTTCCAGCCGGTACCCATTTGCTTCCGGCGCGCGCCACGAACTCGAGCTGGAGCCAAGCATCCGTCGATAGAGTCTTCGGCATACCACCAAGCACTATAGTCGCTTTGGTGTGAGGCTTGATTCCGGCCGGGATGAATATTTCTTTGCCGATCACCTGTTGCCGGTCGGATATAAGTTCCCAGAAGCACCTCAGGTGGTCTAGAGTTACAAAGTCGTAGCGGTTTACGATTGTGATCGCGGTGCCCTTTATGCCAAGTACTTGAACTGGTTCGATGGCTTTGCTGTATTCGTCGAGCCCTGGGCCAGGTGCGTGTGTTGAATCACATAGTCCATCCATCACAAAATTGCCGTCATTGGGCTCATCAGGCTGAAAATCACCGCCATATCCAAAATAGTCGTCGCCGTCTTTTGACTGTGTTGAGAGGCCCTTTACAAGTAACTGTTAGTTTCGGCCACAAAGAGCTGGCTATATTGGATTATATATGGGCTTACGTGATTTGCCCACTCCCACACGAACCCTCCCATAAGCCGTGGGTATTTGTAGAAAGCTTCAATATACTCCTCCACGGCACCTGGACCGTTACCCATAGCATGAGCGTACTCACACATGACGAAAGGCTTCTTCCAGTTCTTTTCTTCCGCATATTTGATCATCTCATCAACAGGCGTGTACATACGACTAAAGATATCTGCTGTCTGTGCGTCTTGGTCACCTTCATAGTGTATGAGGCGCGTTGTGTCGATGCTCTTGATGATGTCGTACATAGCTTGGTGGTTGCTGCCGTAAAAGGCTTCATTCCCTAGGGACCACATTATTACAGATGGATGATTCTTGTCCCGCTGGACTAGCTGCACCGCGCGATCCACATAGGCCTCCCTCCATTCGGGATGGTTAGATGTAAAACTTGCCGGGTCTCCACCAACTTCGATGAACCCGTGGCATTCAAGGTCAGCTTCATCTACCACCCAGAATCCCATCTGGTCGGCAAGGTCATATAATCTAGGGTCGTTTGGGTAGTGGGAGGTTCGAATGGCATTAATATTGAATGCCTTCATCAACTGGAGATCCCATTTAAGATCCGCATACGGAACAGTCCTCCCCGATTGCGGCTTATGTTCATGTCGATTGACTCCACGGATCTTAATTGGACTCCCATTGACACAGAAGACACCATCAATAAGCTCAGCTCTTCGGAATCCTACCTTTTGAGTGACATAGACAGAACCAACGGATAGCACTAGTGTGTATAGGTACGGAGTCTCGGCTGTCCACTTCTCAGGATTCTCAACCCGGTACCTGTATTCACATGGTGATCCGTACGATTGTGCGGTGCGTGAGGCAGAGATGAGCTCTTTGCCCTCATCGTCAAGAAGTTTAGTTGTGAGGGTCGTTTCGCCCACCGTATTTAGCTTGACATCTACCTCAAGCCACGCACTGTCGAAGCTATCAGAGAGATTTGTTCGAACGTGAATGTCCTCAAAGCACACGGAGGTAAACGAATGTAACCAGATATCTCTGAAAATGCCGCTAAGCCACCATTGGTCCTTTAAGAAGGGCAAAGTTAGAAATTACTGCAGATGATATTCCAAGAATGCTAAAACATACCTGGTCCTCGATATAGCTTCCGTCGCATCGTTGGTAAACCTCAACGCAAAGAACGTTTTCGGAATCGAGGTTAAGGAATGATGATACGTCGAATTCACTTGGGTTCCTCGAGCCCTGCGAATAGCCAACTTCTTGCCCATTCACCCAAAGGGTGAAGGCTGCATCGACACCCTCGAACCGCAGCCGCCATTGGTCTCCATCTTTGAGGGTGTCCGGCACCGTGAAGCGTGTGATGTAGCGCCCGCACTCGTTGTCATCATAGGGGACGTGTGGAGGGTCGACCGGAAAGGGGAAGTTGACATTGGTATATTGCGGACCTTTTCCAAACCCTTGAAGTTGCCACATTCCCGGCACCTTGATGAGTTTCCATTCCGAGTGATCGAAGTCGGACTTATAAAAGTCCCGAGAGCCCTTGAATGGCCCAGGTGACAGCTCAAATCCCCAGGTACCAGAGAGCAAAGCAGCTCTGGAACGGCTCACGTCTCCAGAAAGAGCATCATCCTCAGTATTGTAAAGATGGAAATGACTCCGAGGCGGAAGAGTATTTCGATGGATGACTTTGAGATTACTCCAGTCAGGGACTTGTTTTGGCTGGATTTCTACGTCACCTATTTTGAATGAATCGAGCAGCAAAGGCGTGCTAGGCGAGTGAGGAGCCAGTGGTTCCGATCCAAGACTAAGGTTAGAGGTGGTGACATGTAAGTCCATATGTAGGTTTGCATCCTGGGAAATCACCGGATCTGTCTCGTTCGAAGAGAGCTTGGACGTGTTAGGAGAGGACATGATGAGCTAATCAAGATCGTATATACACTTGAAAGTAAAAATTTCCTTCACTCCAATATTTTTTGCCCTAGTTCAATCAATGAATAGCATCGAATGATATTGTAGTTGTGAAGAGAGTCGTAAGATAGATGGCGCGGTAGAGCTACCGTTGGCGGGATATGGACAGATCGGCTGGATTTAAATGAGAGTTGATGTTACTAAAACAACTAGGCTTTAGATAATAATAGTGAGAGTTATGGCGTATTACACTACTTAAATAAATTAGAACCGACGAGTCTAATCATATTTCGACTTTGATAGCTCAACAATAATAAAACTTACTTGGTGAAGTTGATAGAGATTGCCTTGTAAGAGTTGAGGGAAGTTTAAAGGTCACGATTAATGAGTGGGTGACGTAGTAGGGCTGCCAGTAGCTTACCGCCTCGCTGGTTGGTTCGGACTGTCCCGCGCCCATTGTGGAGGTTGGGGATTGAGTTTGGAGATTGAAGGTTTCACATGAAATACCTAGGTACAATAACCAATATAAAGGACAAGAGTAAAACTTTGAAGTTGTTATTCTATTTAACAGTTGATATTGCCGTAGAGTACGTATTCGATATGGAGTTGCGAGGTGTGTTATGAACATTCAATATAACAATCAAATAAAGACTAAGATCGTACGCATCATTCCGACGGATACCTAGACTTGCGACGTTCAATCGCGGGAGCAGCAATGAAAATAATCATTTATGTCATTTATCATTGTTATTTCTCAATGCGTGGTTTTGATGCATGATCTCTAATGAAGAGTACTAGAACTCCGGGTCTCTCTCTACCTTGGACTTTTATAGTTTTGTTCAAATGGCCAAATAGTCGCCCGCGAGGATTGATTGCACCTCTTACCAATTACGCCACTAAACCAGAGAACGCCGTTGGTTGACTGTAACACTCTCGGTTATAAGATCGTTCCGAACCTTTCTCAGGTTAGCTAGAGTATACAGCAACTGATATGACGATGATGACTTACCCAAAGGTCTTTTTGATGCTCCTCACGTAATATTCATCCCAATTACGCTTGGTCACCTCTTCTTGGCCTACAGGAACGCCACTCCAGCTGACCCGCATCACAGTCACGCTGTCTACGTCGTTTTGGTCGAACTCAATTACCTGTTTTGAGTAATGACCGCTAGGCCATTGGTTCAATCGCCAAGTCTGCACGATCTTGGTTGGTTCCTCAAGTTCTTCATATTCGCCAGAAACATTACCGCCGAACAGTTCGAATTTTCCACCCTTCTTGGCACCATCAAATCTCTTTGGTGGAGCACGAGTGAACGCAGCTAATCTTTGTGGGTCGGTGAACGTCTGGTAGAGCTCAGCCGCGGTGGTTCGGAATTCCTCCTGATCCGTCACGGTTGTTGTGTTGACTACACTATTCTTTTGGGCGCCAGCGCTAGCATCGGGCTTCGTTGCCGTAGCAGTCGACGGAGTGTGGTATTTCGGTGTAGAGAATCCGCTTGAGGGGTTCGAGCCAGCAGCGTGTTGAATATCTTTGCCATGCTCGGCAATCAAAGCTGGGGTAAGCTTCGCGAATTCCTTTCGTAGCTGTGGCGTGAGCTTGGATCGAACCAAATCCTTCACAGGTTGTTTCTCCTGAGACTCCGAGTAGATGTCTATGTCGAACTTTGACATGATTAATACGATATATGACTATCACGGTAACATGTGGAACACATACGACAAACTCATCTTCTCCGGTATCATGAGCGACTTCGGGTATAGTGATCGTACCCGAGACTTCCTCTTCTCCAGGTGCGGATCCTGATGCAAGTTAGACGACTTGGTTTTCTTGGTCTATGGCAATATGTCTACGAAGATAACAGACCTGTATATTCTAAGACGAGTTTCACGTCATAGATGGTAATGACCTTGCCTTTCCGTTGGCTCACATCAACATCACCGTCCATGCTGACAACCTTATTAATCTTGGCGGTGACCTCTCCATCTTCGGCCGAGATCTTGGTTAGATTCTCTTCGAACCACTGCTTAGTCCATTCACCAGCATCCTTACTGACCCAATGCCAGTTGTTTGGGTTGTGGAGAGCCATGATGAATGGGGGAAAGGAAAAAGAGGAGAATAGTTCGCACGGAGTTTAGATTTGGCTGAAAAGCTAAAAGGTTGCAATTTTGTTAGCAACTGCTGGTTTCGCGTAGACGAGGATTGATATGGGATGTGAGTAAATTCGATACAAAGAATGATAATATTCAGATATGAGTCTCAAGGACTTCAGCTATTAGGTCATCAAGGAAAGGGAGTACAAGTCGCTCTATGACTGGTGCCAGCTGGTGTATCATCAGGAAATTCTTTTTAACTGGAATGGGAATGAAAAGGCAAAATTAAGAGTAACAACTTACCGATGGCAGATGGACGGATAAGAAGTTGACTACGGAATCAATCTGTAATCATAGTAAATGAATTGAAAAGAAGAAAGCGTCGGCATGGAGGGCACAGGGCCGACGATGTAAGATGTTGTAAAGAAAGTTGGAAAAAAAATAATGCAGCCGAAAGCTCTAGAATTTCGACGAAGTTTAGGTCAAAGTGGTTAATAAGGCTTTCCAATGAGAAGAGCCTAGAGGAGCCCTGAGAGGGGCGTTTTTCTCGGTAGAACATCGGACCGGTAACTAACCCCTTACAAATCGGAATCGGCCAATGCAGGTGTCCGACACTGCAAGCCCCACCTTAATTGCATTATCTAACATTCCATTCCATTTACACTGTATTATTCCATGTTGTTATTCCCTAGTTATTCCCTAGTTATTCCCTACACTAGTAGGTATGAAATAATAATATGAGATGTTTAATTCTCAGCTTCACAACCACCACTTGCATGCCATGCTAAGGATATTCCTTAACCCAACACTTATTCGTATGTTCGAAAAGATTCTCAGTAAAGCAACGAACATCGAAGATGTGAACCGATAAAATGTTGGATGTTGTATAGCAGTCCTTGATCATACGTACCGCTTCTTCCTCAACCTGCAAATAGCCGCCAATAGTTGTCTTGTATTCAACTTGATCCAATGCTACCTACCGTTTTTTATGCATACTGATCGATGAACATGGTGTACATACCTGTAGACAATCTACTTAAATTATTGACTAAAAAAGTAGAAAAACCAGTCAAATCCAATCCTGTAACTGCAAGTCAACTCTCGCACTGCATCTGGGCCCTTTTGATTTTCCCAAGGGTTGAGTTCATGGAAAGTATGATATGATCACCTACCGAAATAAGCACTTTGAACGTTACCTATTTATAAGATACTGTCTTTCTTGTTAATATCTATCTGTGAACGGGGGCTAAATGATACGTATCACCGACTTTGAGTATATTGTACTAGCAATCCCTATTCTATTAAAGAGCTACATCAATGTATGGTGAAAGTCGGGCGAAAGGACTTGTACGTGTAGAAACTTCATGTGAAAGCTACCTTAAGTATACTGCTACTGTGATATGTCGAAAGCTATTTTTATCTACCTAGGTACGGTGAATGTCATGAAAGAGTTTCCAAGTTACTATATTAGTTATACCGTACACATGGGAACTGGGATGCCGGGGTTGTTCATCATCAATGCGAACAGTTCAACCACACGGAACTAACGGAACCTACGACAGACTTGAAGGGTTCTCAACTTCTTGATATATCCTTGGTTTATAACTGCAATGTTAATTCTGGCATAAGACTTTTAGCCTTGCTTATGCATATCTACGGAAAACGGATCTTGAGGTGTGTTACTTCGCAGCGGGAAGCAGATTCTGCGGACGATCAGTGCATATCTGACATTAATATTTTCTACTATATGTATGACACGAAATATAAGAATGGTTCAATTATGGTGAGGAAGGTATCATGAAGTTTCCCCGCTCATATAGAGATCCGGTGTAGAAGGTAATAAACCAATCGCCACCGGGGAGAATTCTGCATTATATAATATACTTAGGTACTTAGTTGTTAAGCGCCCGACAAGGTTAAAACCACGAGGGGAAAAGAAAGACTTGACCAATGAAACAAGGCCCAACGTTGCAAATCTCTAAATATAGATTAAGTCCCACTTGAGACTTCAACCAATAGTAGCCCAGTGTAGGATGTATCCATACTAAGGTCGATGTACCGGTCACTCTATTCCCAAGTTGGGTCAGGCCACCAGGGGGGGTGCACCAGGGGGGTTCACCAGGGGTGTTCACTAGGTGGGCAGCTGGGGGTTCATCACTCATCACTCCATCAATTAATTTTCTCTTCTTGCCATGTCCCACACCTCTCCTCTACCTATTCGTTCGTCCATCTACATCTTGATTGAACACCCTCATTGCTGCACATAAGATCCATTTACATGCAGCATAGGGAAACCAATTTTCATCGACTAACCAAGACGAGCTTCACATTCGGGGCTAGGACTCACTATATACATAGACCTACATAGAGGAACGCATAGAAGAGGAGCCCCTAATGTATAGAGTCCTTGTTCGAAACCGATATATGCAGTGCTTAAGCCGAGGATCTCATGGAGTAATGTTGTATTGCCCGACTTAAGGGGGACCAGAATATCCATCGTACGGTTTCTACACACATGTCTAGTATGTATGTAAGTCTAGTATAAGCGGACAAGGCGGACATGGCAGCATGGTTACGCCTATTTCTCGGAATTTACCTTCCCTTCTGCCATTAACCAGTCGATGAGCCCGTGCAGCCTATGCGGCCGTCCAGGGATCTGCCAAGATACTTCCTATCCCCCACGTCCTTGGCCAGGGGATCTGGATCACCATCCTATCCAGTCTCTCCGTCACATTTTAACTCCTACACCCTCTTTTTTCTAATTTTCAACATTACACAAACCGCCCTCAGCCGCGCCTTAAACATTATCTCTCGGCCCTTTAAAACTTCGATCCCCATACGATATACGGGAGATCGGGTCATGGGAGAACAGTAGGCGACAAGAGTGTCCCCCAATTCCTTGTTAGAAGGACGAGAGGTTAAGGCAACGAACGCAACGAGTGTCGGCCGTCAGACATTCTAGGCCATAAGCACCAAGGGCAGTTAATTAACATCCCGCTCGCGCGCCAACGTTTATACCCGACTTATCTGTTGTCGCCTTCCCCGCGCGTCTCTACTGAGTCGGTTGCGGCCGTTATATGTGATGATGACCAGTCCGCGCGAAAGTGCAACTTCTCGACTTCGCCAGACGCTTAATCCATTGCGTACGACGGCTCTTGGAGGATTTCACAATCAGTTGAACACACCGCATTCTGCTGTGTCGATTAGTTCGTCGCACGCCTTCGTTGGACTTCACACACCCGCTAGTTCAATACAACCTTATAACCCACGGGAATGGGGCCCCTCTCCTGCTGTCGGTCCTGAGCGAACACATCAGTTTCCTCCGCCGTCTTCGCTACGTGAATCGCAAGGTAAGCCCGCGCTCATTTGACGACATTATGAGTTGCTACTAGGTGAAAGTAAGCTGATGAATGTCGAAAGCGGCAGTTCCCGCACCACCTCCACCTTATTCCCCTCCAAGGAGTCAGAGGCCGGCCAGTACCGTCTATGAGACACCGCCGGCAAACATCTCTGCCGCGCGAGTCCCGGCTTCGAGTGTCCACCGCCCGTCACCGGAGCCACCGAATAACCAGAATTTTCCTCCACCGCCGGGCGTAAATGGACGTGGTCCCTCTCGTGAGAGGCGTTTCGGCCTACCCTCATTAACTAGACGGAGAGATCGAGCAACGCCCGAGTCGTCACCTCCAGACCCTCATCCTCCTACCTCTTTATCTCAGCCACAACCACTTGTAGTTCAAATCCCTACCCCCATACATCCAACCGAAAACAATTGCTATACTGCGCCCCCTAGTGCGCGTAGGGCAGTATCGGCGAGCGCAATTGACACGCCGACCTCAGCTCGGTCTAGATCGACATCTCAATCGAGATGGGAGCCCGGCATGCCTTTACCCCCACCACCGCCGGGACCACCTCCGCCTCCTACTCAGTCGCGATCTCAGAGTCTTAATAGAACCACCGAACCTGTAATCTCCCCTCCTACGAGGAGACCACCCCCTAGTGGAGTAACTGCCCTTGGCCCAGTTCCGCCCACCCCGGCCGACTGGGTCAACGATGAGCGCCAAAACCGTGGTAAGGGGCCAAATCCGCTCGGGTTGACTATTGACACGACTGCTGCAGCCGAGTCCGGTTCGCAGGCCCCCCCTGAGTCAGGGTCTGCATCAGGTTCTGCTGGCTTAAATAGAACTGGTGCTGTTCGAGGCGAAAAGTCCTTGCGCGAAAGACGGACTGAGAGCAGAACAAGACACCGGCAAGAAGATGGAATTCAACCTTTATCTAATATTATCGTTCCCACTGGGTCGGGTTTATCCCGAAAAGTTTCAGTTCATAAGGGAACACCTCGAAGCGGTGGTAAATCAATAGCCGACGTGCCAAGATCGGCCGATGACGTGAACATAGATTCTAGAAACTCAACACCTCGCCCGTCTGCAGGGCTTCACCCAGAGACGCCGACGCCCCCGTTTTCTCCGCATCCGCAAAAGGCCTATCCGGTCTCAGAGCACGGTCACCCCATCGCTCCGAAGGCCCTTCCAACTCCACCGCCGCAAAGCCGGTCAGCGTCCAACTCTTCCCAGGTCCGGCCTGAGATACATAGCTTAATGAACAGCCTTTCGTCGATAAGCTCATCTACTTATCCTGCTACCAAGCAAGCTGTGATAGGCCAGACGGCTGAGCAATTCTCCCGAGGCAGCATAGAACGTTTTCAAGGCTTCGCCAACCAGGAAGCGGTTGCAGGGTCGGATGCCGAGCGGGTAAAGCTGTTTACTGACTTCATAGTCAACGAGTCTAGGCTACGGCGTGAGAGATACGCCACCGCTATCGGGGCGATGGGGTCTGAAATTTTTGATCTGACGCGGGATTTATTCCGACCTATGAAGGTACGGCGTGACTCGACGAACTCACAATCTGGCGAATGGACACCACAGATGTCCGAGACTAGGTCGCAACGAAACTCAATGAACTCTGTTTATCGTGAGCAAGTGCAGTCAAACTCAGCCCCGGCTTCTGCAAACCTGCCGACCTCACCAATGAATGGAACGCCTGGAAACGCGAACTGGAACTCGCAGTACATGCCTTCATTATCGCCGATTCTTAGCATGAGTGTTAGTGAGCATCCCGATGAGTCCAGTTCTCGAGGGCGGCCAGCGAGTCGATGGTGGGAGACGGAATCTGGAGGCGAAGGAAATCGAATGGAAAGATCAAAACGTGAATCGAAGTACATGGGTGTACCCAAAGAGGCTAGAGAAGCCTTGCAGTGGGAAGATGAGCCAGGCAGCACAGACAGCCATGCAGGACCCAGCACGCACTACTCGGAGAATGAATATCCCCCTGAGAAAGTTGGGTGGCACGAATCGAAGCAGAACACACCTCAGCCGTTCCGAAATTCTCTCCTGTCCATAGCTTCGTCTGCACCAAACACCCCGAGCCCGTCTCAACTTGATATATCACGGCTAGTGACACTACCACCGCCTTATCCGCGCCATCACCCCGCAGTAAATAATAATCATCCGGAACTCTCTTCTACACGCACCCTCGTGCGGGCTATCAGCGACCTACGAGAAGTGCAAGCGACGAAAGACCGGTTTCAGCAGGACACCCAAAGGGCCCGCGAAGAAGCCGCGCAAGCAGCCTCCACGAGGCAGAAGTCCCTCCGCGCGAACCTTCACCAGGAAATCAGCGCGGGCAACATGTCCTACGCCGAAGCAGCCGCCATCGAGGCCGACACGCAGGCCTCAGAGAACGCGAAAACAAAAGAGCTAGAAAAGCAGGAGTTCGAGCGGCTGCAGAACGCCGTCGTCATGCCCCTCAACGAGCTGCTCACCAGCCGCATCGCGCAAGCCACATCCCTCTTCGACGAACTGCGCTCGCGCCTCTTCGTCGAGACGCAGGCGCCCAACCCCAACATGCCGCAGGAGGAAGGCGACGAGCAGCCGGAGCTGCTGGAGAAGCTGACGCTGCTCAAGTGGATCTTCGAGGCGCGCGAGATGCTGCACCGCGAGATCTACGACCTGCTCAGCGACCGCAACGACCGGTACAAGGAGATGGTGGTGACGCCGTACCGGCTGTCGGGGAACGCGGAGAAGCTGCGCACGGCGGAGGCCTTCTTCGTCGACGACGCGGTCAAGCGGCGCACGGCGTTTGCCAACGAGGCGCTGCAGCGCACCCGCGAGTTCCGCGACGTCGTCGCGGAGAACGTCGTCCGCGGCGTCGACATGCAGCTCAACGCCTTCTGGGACCTGGCGCCCCCGCTGAAGCGCCTCCTCGATAAGATCCCCTCGTCCGTGGACCAGCACTTCCGCATCCAGATCCCCCAGGCGGAGTTCGAGGAGAACCCGAGTTATCTCACGCACCCGCTGCAGTACCTGTTTAGCCTGCTGCTGCACGCCGAGAAGAGCACGTACCAGTTTATCGAGTCGCAGACGAACCTGCTGTGTCTGCTGCACGAAGTCAAGGAGGCCGTGACCATGGCGCGCGCCAAGGTCGGCGAGGCCGAGGGGCGTGATCCCAGGGTTTTCGAGGAAGAGCGTAGGGCCGAGCAGACGCGGCTCACGGACGACCTTAAGGAAAAGGTACGTGTTGTGCAGGACCAGTGGGACGGCGCCCTTGGCGAGGCTATGAAAGGCGTCAAGGAGCGCGTGGGCGAGTGGTTGTTGTCGACGGGCGGGTGGGATGAGAGCCTAGAGGATGGGGGCGTTGGCGACGTCTAAGCTTCGATCCCGAAGACGTTGATCTTCGAAGACGAATGGAGTTCTTGGAACTCATAGAGGAGGAAATGAGTCGAACTCGATCCCGTTTAGTGTTGGTGTGATGGGAAATGTGCGGGTAACCACTTGTACCCGTCTGCTTGTGTGATACCCCTTTTAGTTCTTGGTATGATTTTATGGCTCGGATTCTTTTTGGGTACAATCGGCTATCCCTCGTGGGCTTTAGAGACGAATTTATGTTAAGGATATCTTAGATACTACCTACTCGACGTAGTGGAATGATACGCTTGGATGCCTATATGTGGGTGTTTCAAGCATCCTAGATACTTTCTGTGTCACGATTTGGTTGCACCCAATTGACTAGATTACCTCGACACAGGCTTTCCGATACTGGTGACTGCTTATGACAAATTATCAAGGAAAGTTGTCGTCTGATGGTGGCTTACCAAGTAGCTGGTGTAAGATGGTTTGGTTGCTTTTCAGGAAAGATGAACTCAAACTTCTCCGCGATACTCTACATCCTCGGCTTTCGTCCATCAATGCACTCCTAAATGCCGCAAAGTAGTACGTCTCGTTCAGGGTATGATTTGAAAGACGCGAAAACTTACGTTTTGCAGTCTCCCCCGTACACCCCAGCGTATCGCGCAGTATCAAGTCAGAGATGAAGAACAGCAGGAAACCACCAGCTCAGGCAAAATAGAATCTGCTTAGGACGTTGAAGCGTAGCACTCGTAAGTAGACGGTAACCTAACCTAGTTGGTTGGGTCTAATAGCCGAAAGGCTTCAGATACGCAAACAAATACAGAGCTTTTGATCCCCGGGATATTCAAATGATGAAGTATTTTGCTAAACTATGACACTTGGAACAGTTGGCAAGCTTGATAAGGAGGACAAGTTGTCATCTACCGACAAGTTGCAAGGTAAAATGCGCCGATTTTATAACGCGTAAAAAACGACAATATAATCTACCTTATGTACATGTGGTCCCAAACCTCCCAAACCTCCCAAATCTCCCAAGTCTCTCGCTAACGCAAGTTTAGTTCGGGGTAAGCTTCAAGAGCCGACCGCCGGGACCATCCTCGATCACCCAGATGGCGCCGTCCTTGCCCTCTCGGATACCGCGCATGCGCTTGCCCATGGAGATGCGCTGAGCCTCCTTCGCCGTGTCGCCGGTGATGGTCACGCGCACGATGGACTGCGAGCTGAGACCGGTGATGATGGCGTTGCCCGTCCAGCTGGGGAACAGGTCGCCCTTGTAGATGATGAGGCCGGCGGGGGAGATGACGGGGACCCAGAAGGCCTTGGGGGGCTCGATGTCGGGGCGGGTGCTGTGCGCGGGGATGGTGCGGCCGTCGTAGTGGCGGCCCTCGGACACGACGGGCCAGCCGTAGTTGGCGCCGGACTGGATCAGGTTGAGCTCGTCGCCGCCCATGGGGCCCATCTCGACCTCCCAGAGGCGGCCCTCGGCGTCCCAGTCGATGCCCAGCGGGTTGCGGTGGCCCAGCGTCCAGATCTGCGCCTGCACCTCGCCGTCCGCGGCGAACGGGTTGCCCGCGAAGGCTGTGCCGTTCTCGTACAGCTTGATCACCTTGCCCAGGTTGCTCGTCATGTCCTGCGACGGCGTCATCTGGTTGATCTCGCCCGACGAGATCCACAGCGCGCCGTCCGGCCCGAAGAGCAGCCGGCACGCGAACTGCAACCCGCCAGACGCCTTCTGCGAGTGCCGCCAGATGACCTCGAGGCCGGACAGCGCGCCGCCGCCGTTGGTGTCAAGCGTCAGCTTGGCCCGCGCTACTGCGCCGCCCGCGCCGCCGGTGCCGCTCTCGGCGTAGCTGAGATACACGATGCTGTTATCGGCATAGTCGGGGTGCAAGGCGACGTCGTGGAGACCGCCCTGGCCGCCGTAGGCGACGGTGGGCACGCCGGTGATGGTGCCCTTGGTCTTGGCGGTCGGGTCGACGAGGATCAGGTTGCCTCGTCTCTCGGTGACGAGGATGCGGTCATCGGGCAGGAAGGCGATCGCCCATGGCTCGGTATGGGAGGTGATAGCCGTCGACACAAACGGCTGCTGGCGAGTGTCCAGCTGTTGCGATGGCGCGGCCAAAGCACCGGCCACCAATGCCAGAGCGTAGGTGACGGAAAGTCTGAGATGCATCATTTTCGCTTCCCAATGTATTTTGTTCCTAGACGATCGAAGGTTGAGTGATTCACATCATATAGAAACTCTTGGGCTCTTTGTTCCCCGGGGTGGGTAGGTATATAAGAAACGGGAGGACTCGATCAACCTCTTGTGTCCAATTTCAGGCCATTCTCCGCCTTTAATGACTTCATGCGTATAAGGTTAATCAGAGTATCTGCACTTTATAACACCGGTACCAGTAGAAAGGAGTTTCCCTCTTGTTCTCATCGCCTGTAGCCTGTAGCGTAAGTCTCCATACGTCGATAGATTTAGCAAAAGTCCGGCATGGCATTCCTACCCTAATCAAACACAGCCTTTCGTCTACTACAATGACTACCGACGCCAAGTCCAGGTCATGTAAATTTCTAGGCATCAATATATAAGTTATTAAACCCTTCTTTTTCTCATTTTCATGCCATGCGGGGGTTCTCGATCCGTCTCTGCTACACCGGGAAAGAGGAGGGGGGCACAGTCACAGCCAGAGTCTCCAGGGGTGGACGATTGTTGATCTGATCGATGTCAGGTCAGTAATGATGTCAGGATCTATATTCTTCACTAGAATATTTTGAAAAGAAAAAGAAGCTACCGCAGTTAACTGTATATTGCTTTAATAGGGGCTTTTGGGTGCGTTTATATTACGAGATATCGTTAGTAAAATACACCCACTTGAACTACTTCAAGTAATACCACGGTGTCAATGAGAATCAGCAGGTACTTGCACAGAAAATTATCGAGGCAATGTCATTGTCTTATTAAGCACATCAGGTTTGATCGAAGTGCGTTTCCTAGCAGTAGCATCCCATCTGCAAATTCATCTCTCCTAATCGTAACCATTCATATCAACGCCGCCATCACTGCTGAAGACTTGAACATGATCTTTCTCTCGAGATGTAACCTGCGTATTGTAAACTTTTAGCGCTAGATCCGAAGTATAGGCCATGGAGGGAACACGAACCGTAGTCTTTACCGATTGAATAGTCCGACAATCTTCAACGATCTCGATTCGCGCGGAGAGCTGTAATAGGAAAATCGAGAACTCAGCATTGTTTTCTAGGATTCAATAGATGCGAGATACATACCACGCTTGATGAAACTGTATTCATCTTCGAGGCTGCTGTCCGGCTTATGAGGATCGTTTTCCTCGCGCAAACCATCAGATTCTCCTCTGAAGTCATGGGCTCCCCGACGATGATGGGCCAGGAGGGCGTGCCAATTGGGATGATGAGTTGAACAGTCTGGGCAAGCCCAGGGCTTTTCCACATTCGTCCATTGGCCCATCTGGTACGCCGATCCGGGATTATGTTTCTTCGTGAGGTGCGAAGAAATATTATGGCGTTGATTTTTCATGACGGATCCGCATACGCACATGAACAGGTTGGTGGTCGTTACCCAGCCATCAGCGTCTTTGTGTGCTGCTTCACCGTTAGGATTAGCAGCAGGAAGATCTTTGACATTCTTCCAGTTCTTAATAACAGCCATCTTGATTATGTTGAACTTGTCGGCCTGTTGGTGTGTAAATGTTTTGTTTGTCGATAATGTAGAGAATAGTAAGGTGGAAAGAAGTATTTGGTGGAGGCACTGAATGTTTATATAGGAAACTACACTACTTTCCATATGTTGGAAATCAGTAATGACTTTGGAAAGCTCCGCATACTAGCTGAACTGATTCTTCTGTGCCAATAGAATTAGAGGATCAGGAACTAGTTGATGGAAATAAGGGGAAATCAAAGGTACCCAGGTAGTGTGACTGGAAATCGAAAAGATTATGGCAACATGACCATATTCAAGTGGAGAGCTACCGCGGTTGGTTTTACGGGTACCCCTATGACAAGTACTCTCTGCAGCAAGTTTGTACTGTATAGTAACTTGCTTGATATCTCGGCACTCCGCAAGGACTTGCCTCAGTAGAGATAGGTCTTTTCTTGAAATGTGTTGCTTCCACGACGTTCCGTCGTGTGAAGGGCTTGTCTACGATCGACTTCTAACGGTGCCAAGTTTTCCAGACACTTATATTCGGAAAGACTCAGGAGTTTGGACGTGAATTATTAAATATTGCAAGTTCTCAGGAAGGGGTTGCTATGGCATAGGTCTTTGATATCATTGAAGCGTGTGGAGTTACTTGGATATGAATAAGGATGATGCTAGATGGACAGTGAAGGATTCTACTCATGGGGACGGTAGTTTTTATACGACTGCTTACACCTGTTTGCTAAATGAATTACGCCAGTTTCTTACATCAAATGATATGAAGTTACCTCAAGAAGAACAACTGTCAAAGTCGGATTTGTTTTGTCACTGTCCACGTAGCATAACTTGTGTAAAAGGTCTTATATATTTCATAGCCGTAGGTCATGAAAGTTATCGTAATAATAACAACTTTAGTCACAACTATCAGATCAGATACTGTATAATGTTAAATCCGCATTGATAAATTTCAGTTGGTATTTCTAACGGATATCGCAAAGCTGTTCGACGTAAAGAAATTCAGTTAATTTATGATATCTGTCGTTGTTTCGTCAAGGCTGCCTTAGGTACCTACATATGAAATGTCACAAATGGTCGATAATCGTTGTTTGTATAACCGTCGTTTATGGTTATTGCTTAGTCGTTGAAGTTTAACAACGACTAACTTGAGAAACTTCCAAGATATTGTGAATGTTATGTAGTAAGAATGCATCACTGAATGATCCTGCATTATACTCCTTGAATAAAACATTGAATAAAACATAAAAACTATCCATATTTACACGGACATTTCCAGGAATACCTCGTTGTTCCTGTCCATTTTACCCATTAGTGAAAATGTTATCTTTACCAAGCAAGAGCCCCTTTAATTTAAAAATCTATTGGACGAACTGATTAGAGTCACTGTGTAAGTTCTTGGGGCCATTTTCTTCAGGTAGTTAGCTATATCTAATATATCTATATGGCCATATAACAGCTATTGAATAAAAAGATAAGAAGTACATATTTTCATAAGAATTGTACAGTAAAATGATGTCTTGACTCTTCCCATATCTAAACTATACCTAAGTAGTGACTTTGGTCTTTTTATAAGCGATATAGCATAGAAATCAAGCGACCCTAACCAAGCGAATGACGAAGAGTTCTATGAATCTTGGTTTTATCATTTTGAGTAATCCCATTTATCTACTGTAGGTACATACCCGAGGGAAGGGGTATACGCAGGATAATATAAGAGATACGCCTGAAACATGATGGACAAAGAGAGTTCCTGTATACCGCGATCTGATGCATTTAGGTCTAGATCTCTTCGCATAACAACCTACGTACATCATATAGTCCGCATCGTGACAATTGCGGGAGGTGGCTAACGATGAGAAATCAAGTGTTGTGGGCTAGAAGCTCCGCATCCACGGACCACGGATTTAGCAACTTGAGAATCAGAGACACAAGCGTCTTACCCCATATTTCTAGATATCATAATATGGCGTCGGTGATGGTAATTGTAGAAATGTGTCTTTATCTAGTAAAGTATATATAGAAAGGCAGAAAGTCACTGTATATAGCTAGGTTAACTTTTTGTATCACTAACCCCCCCTTGGAAGAGTTCCAAATCCCGGAAGTAGGTTGAAGAGGTTCGATATTTAGTACGGATTTACACATGATTCTTCAAGCTAGCTCAACGACTTTTCAATACACCCAACACTTCATCGTTAGACCTTGGGTTATTGTCTCCCTATTTCCATTCTAAAACCTTTGCTGTCATTTGATATTGAAGTTGTTCTTTAGCTATCAATCTTCAAAAACATGAAGTTACCGATTATTGAGTTTTATAGATAAATGTATGGAGTGGCACTGGTATAAAACTATCATTATGACAGTCGTTTCTGTTTATATATACATATCGAGGCTGAAAGTTGTCTAAGAAACGACCCAGCAGCCATGCAAGCATCTTCTGTGGTGTTATGTAAGACTATGGTGCACTTGTTGTTGTGTATACGGTTGATATGCTTGTTTCGATGTATGACTGGTTATAAAAACCACAATGACCATACAGTTTCCGAAGCATGAGGCTAGGAAGTGTTCCAGATGCCGTTAGATATAGAGCTTCCTCGATGTCGAAAGCTTGACGTGACCCCGACTTAATGCTATGGTTGGTTGACTTGACATATGGGACAATATCGCTACTCGAAACGCATCTTTCAATTATTTTTGTCGCCTTTCTTATATTCCGCTGGTAAATTTAGGCCGACCCGGCGGGCGCTCAGCCTAACGCGCTCCGCCTCTTCCATATTCGTACCGGGGTTATACCGCTCTAGTAGTGTGGCATATTTCCTTTGGGCTTTGAGGTATTGAAGAAACTGGTCGGCATGCGCAACGGTAAGGGCGTGTTCATGCGGCGCGTCATCAGAGAAGCTTTGCCTTAGTCGCTGATGCAAGGGCGATCGCGATTGTGACGACAACGAGGTAGCGAGAGGTTTGGGTGGGAGCTCTCTAAGAAGTGAGCGGTAGAGAGAGCGTAGTTGCGACTGTTTCGACATGACGAGTAGCCGTGTAGTTTGATTGTTCAAAAGAATTGAGGGATTGAAATGAGCCTTTGAAATGATGAGTAGAAATGATGAAGTGGGATGGATTTATTACCTACTGTGAACAACGGTCACAGGTGAAATGTCAGGGAAGCAAACGTTGTATTGCCCTGGGTTGTAAACCCTGATTGTACGGAGCTAAGCTCACAGTTTGACCTAAACCAGCCGCAGAGCTCCCTTATCTCTTATCCGGATGCACGTGACCACACTAAGCCATAACTGCTTACACCTACTGAACAATTGCGATAATATCGATAAGATAATGCAGGTACCTAGGTACCTAATGCATCTAGTAGGTGCGCCACCATGCCACTTTTGAATTATTATGTAAGCAATATTTTAAAAATTCTGCCCGCTAACAGTGGATCAAGACTCCGATCAGAAATTCTTTTAGCGCATCATCAATTTTTCTTTATTTTTTTTTATACTTCATAACCCTCTCTTATACACATACATACATACAATACATACCTAGACACGAGGGTGTACGTCTATGTCATTCCAGAGTATTCTGAAACTAGTCGGCGTTATGCGAATCATATTTCTCTTTACTTAGATATATACATATATGTCTAGATCAAGTCAATCCGTATCTCCGAAGCTATCGCAATGCCTTCGTTGAACCAACTCAATGCGCTTTTGGCCATGCCAGCTTCACTACGACTAGCCTTGATCGGCGCTCCTTCGAGAATACGTCCAAGCTCAGTATGCGTTTCTTCGAAAGGTCTCAGGCACTATGCAGCCTCAAAATATCCTAATATCGCTGCCTTCTCCATCCCGGAGTTTCGAATCACTCCACCTACCGCCCTCTCGCCTGAGGAACTTTACGAGACTTCGTCTATGCCCTCGACATATGACGATCCTCTCGAGGATAAACTAATGACCTTGTTTACGAAGAATCCTCCAACTTTCCAGTATGGCGAATCAGATTTCTACATGCTCAAGAAGAACACACGCGTCCCCGAAGTCTGCGTCCTAGGTCGGTCCAACGTCGGCAAGTCGTCCTTCGTCAATGCTCTCGCTGGTAGGCATAAAGGTCTACTGGCCTATGTCAGTACCAAAGCTGGAAAGACCAGGGCCATCAATACCTACGGCTTCGGGCCACCGCCGTTACCAAAAGACATTGCCGCCCAAGCCGCAGAATATAAGGGCAAGGAGGATATCCCAACTCATGCTTTCTATCTCGTAGATATGCCTGGATATGGCTTCGCGTCTATGCAATCCTGGGGCCGTAACATCACCCTGTACCTGACCAAGAGAGTTGGCGTAAAAGGAGCCATCGTGCTGATCGATGCCGAGGTTGGACCCAAGAAAACGGACATCCAGCTGCTTGAGCTGCTTAGCTCTGTCGGAATGAGGACTGCCATTGTTCTCACCAAGGCGGACAAAGTTAAAGGTGGTCTGGAGGGTCTGCGCAGCACCTGCAATAAGTTATGGGACGAAATTCTAGCGATTGAGAAGAAGTCTAATGACGATTGGCCCTGGGAGAAGGATATATTTGTTACTGCAGTTGGTGCAAATGACTACGCCGTTGCGAGTTCAACAGTGACTACTGCGAGGCTAGCCGTTGCCCGTCTCGCCGGTCTAGCAACAGACGACCGACCAAAACCCGCGAGGAACCAGAAGTGGACGGGCAAGATTATTTCGTTCGACGACCTACAGTATGCGCCCAGCAAAGGTGTGCCGATAACACCAGAGGAGACTCGCGTAGGATATACACCATTTGAAGCTCAAGCTACTCTCGAAAACTATGCCGCCTCGAAACAAGTTAGTTCCCCTTTTGCCCACTTAGAGCGAGCCTCGAGGGAACCAGATCGAGGTTTCCCTAGATACCGATCAAAAACATTTTTAGGCTACGTCGGCGGAAAGGGCGCTAAACGGCTACATGCTCATGCTTTTCACGCCAGTACGAGGTGGGCAAAACGCCAACAGGCGGCACGCCCCCCTGCGCCTGACTTTGATGAGCTGCGTGATGTACTTGACGACTTCATTACCGCGCTGAAACCCTCACAGACGAGAGTTGATCATTTACGACGCGCGAGTATGCGACACGACAAAGCACAGTTACCTCAACCCAAGGTCAAGACCCCTGAGAAGATCGCGTACAGAGAGGCTTACTTGCAGAAGAAAAACCCGCAGCTCACGAGCAAAGTGCAGGAAGTCCGCAATAAGAGATTGGAGATCACGGAACAGCAGGCTCAGACGAAACAATCCAACCAAAAGCAGTCTGGCGAAAAGCAGTCTGGCGGCAAGCGGTCCAGAGTGAGCCAGCAAGATCAACGGAAGCAGCGGATAGAAGACATCGACGCGGAGTGGCCGGCCGAAGCGCCTGCACATAGCACCAAGGGCAAGGGCTCGAATGATTCGTATCTGAGTTCCGATGCGTTCAAGTCCTTGGTGACGGGCACCGCAGAGATGTCGGAACCACAGGTTCCGGTCAAGAAATCGAGGACCAAGAAGAAGCAGGAGAAGAGGGCAGATAAAAAGGCAGGCAAGTCTAATGCTAGCAGGAAGACAAAGGGGAAGGAGGAGTTAGACCCATTCGTTGCCAAGTTCGCCAGCGTGGTCCGATAGATAATTCATCTCTTGAATAAGCAGGGGATTAGTCGGTACGCGCTTGTAGAAGGTGGTCGGTCGCGGTAGATCGCGTATGAAGGTCTGGTCTGTGCACTGTCAAAATGGGACGAGGTGATTCCGATGTTGTACCATGGTTGCTGTACTTGGTTGGGAAACTTATATGTAGTAATAGTAAAAGATCTCATCACCTGCCGCCAGAAGTCCCAATGGAGGCCTAGGGTACTGAGCAATCGGTACTCGAAAGTACAGCGAAGTTGGTGCCGACTGGCGCAACTGGTGGGTAGAAAAACCTAAAGGGGCTTTTCGTAAGGACAGTTAAGAAGTCACGCGTCCCCAGCTTTTTTGTTCTCTGGAGGTTCGCGATTCGAGTTTATTTTGTACTTTTTTTTTATTTCTTTTTTTTTTAGATACTTCCATGACTGACTCCTATTGCTATGCTCACTTCTTGAGTTTAGTGATTTTACATGTCTTGTATATTGTATATAGGATGAGTGTACGATGTAGAAAGATAAGAGCAACCCATTCGACCCTACCTACGTACTATTGTAATGCACATGCGAATATCAGAAGAGGCATCTCAAACATAACTTGACCAACCCATATACATGGAAGTTTTTTTTTTTTACTATCACAGTACTAAACTACGTAGCAGCGGCGACTAGACTAGACGCCCTCGGGGGCTTAGGCGACTTCTTGATCCTCCTCTTGCCCCTCTCCAGATCCGCCGACGAACTAGTAACTTCCACCTGCCGGAAGGGAAAGTTCGGCACGAAGACGTCGACCAGGTTATCCCAAAACCCGAGGTCGTAGAGGTTCTCGACATCGCGCAGATGCCAGACGCGCTCCCACTCGCCCACGCCCGGGGCGCCGTTCGCGTCGGGCGGGGTGCCGTCCTCGGTGCGGACGAGGACCTGGATGGGCTCGAGGGGCCAGCGGGTCCAGGCGGCCTCGTGGCGGGCGTCCTTGGCGCGGTCGGCGGGCATGCCGCGCTTGAAGGCGCAACCGTCGCTCATCTCCATCTGCCAGTCCTGCCACTTCATGCTCTCGTTGGTGGTGGTGCCGCAGTAGATGAGGTAGACGTGGTACGCGAGCAGGCCCCAGACCAGCGGTGACGTCATGAGCGCCAGCAGCGTGACGGACCCCACGCCCACGTCCTCCTGGATCCCCATCGTGAGCGCGATCAGGTACTGGCTCCAGGACCAGCTGGACGGCTTCGGGAACAGCGAGAAGTTCTTGTTGTGCCCGCGCGCGGAGTCCGCGACGGCGACGAGGCCGAGGAGGCCGCCGTATAGCGTTAGGATGGCCGTCGAGAGTAGGAGGAGGATGAAGTAGTGCTGGTTACCGTATCCAACGCTTCAACAATAGGAATAGTCAATAATCATCTCTTCAGATAAAGGGGTTTGGGGGTTCGGCGTGTCTCGGGAGGCATAGCTTGATTAGTATGTCCTGGCTCCCGAGACATGTCGAGGGATTAACTCCTGGTCCTAGACGTATATTCCAAAGAGAAGATATATTTACCAGTTATTTATGAAAACACAATGGTGGTCCATCTTATGGACGCAGCGCTTGCAGACAGAGCAGTGCTTGGAGCGCGGCAGTTTTATCATATCGCAAGTCCGACATGGGTAGCCCGGATGGAAAAGCGAGAAGTCATAGGGGTAGTGAGACATGTAGCGAGCATGGTTGGCGGACGTGACGACGCCCGGGTCCCCAGCTGCGGCGAGGTATAAGAACAGATACGGCAAGACGATGGATATGCTGCCCAGGGCCTTGTGGATGAGGCTCAGGCGCGGCCAGACTCCCGGCAGGTACATGTACTCGCCGACGGAGAGCAGCAGTATGAAGAAGATGAGCACCGTCGGGTGACGGTCGTACATGATGTATGTACCGAATCTACCTAGCGCCGTGGAGAGACGGCCTGAGGTAAGCCGCTGATCAAGGGCTAAGATTGCGCTGGGAATGTAGACCCATATTGCGCGATGCAGCCAGGCTATAGGTGTATGCCTATAGATGAAGTCAGCGCGCATGTCTTGCTTCTGCTTGATGATTGGCTCATACATACCTTAAAGCTGGAAGCCTGCCGAAGAAGGCGACAAAGGTCATGAAAGCAATAGCAAGAACGCACAGGGCGATCTTAGCGAAGGCCCCCATTGTTATGTACCAGAATAAAGTGCAATAGTGAATTTTGTATTGGTTAATCGAACATTTAAATGGGCTTTGATCTCAATCATGGTCAAGATCTCATATGCAGGAGAACAGGCACCGATGGTAATCCATGTGAGACAGCCCTGAGCTGAGCTGATGAGTGAGGTGGTAGAAAAGAGAAGAGCAGTGCGTAAGGGTATAAGATAAAAAAAGATCACAAGAGTAAAATAGCAGTTGACTTATTTATTTTAGCAACCATTAGTAGAAAGATAGAATGGAAAGAATTATGTATTTAGACGCTCCTCCGTCTCAAGTCAGTGCCTAGGTAATCATCATCAGCTGGCTTCCGTCGTTGTTTATGATTTCTAATAAAAGAGATGAGAGTTGTAACAAAAAATACAGGTACGTACTTCCAGGTTGGCACTTTATTAGGCTACGTGTAGTGTAGGGTGCAGGTGGTTACAGTGTGATCAGGGGTCATGTAACTGTGTTTACGTCGTCCCTTATCAGCCTCAAATCCAAATCAACTCTTTCAGCAGGGTCCAATTGATTGGTGTATCATTTGAGGCGGTGCACAAGTCATTCAAACAGTTCAGCCGCTTCTGTTTGACGGATCCGTTTATCTTAGCGAGCTTAGACTAGAGATTTTAGGCACACAGCCACCACAGCCACCGAGGGATGGTCCGTGCCGATGTACCTGTGGGGCGGTGCAGTTGTGCCTAAAATTCTAGTCTAAGGTACGAA
>MU388335.1:0-87858 GCA_022578535.1 Jackrogersella minutella
CTGGACGACGTTAAGGTTACCACATAGGATGCAAGGAGGTATTGATCGGTTGGTTAAGTTGGATGAACAAGTGGTGAATGATTATAACAACAAGGTATCGGTGTTTGGCTACCCGTAAGAGATGGATGTCCAAGATAGAATCCAACCACTACAAATTGTACGCTACCATCATAGCTAGCTACCTTAAACATGATCGTTACTAAGCTGGACACCATGGGCTCGCATTGGTTTATGGGTGAATGCCAGCCGGGGAGCGGGGATTAAACCAGCTGCAGAGCTTCCTTATCTCTTATTCTGATGCACGTGACCACACTAAGTCATAACTGCTTGCTCCGGTTATTAAACTCAGGGCTATTGTGCATCCCTTGGGGTGCCTCCTGTTATTATGAAATAAGCGATGCTCGTTGTTAATTTGCTTGTTTTCATATTATCAATTAGTTTTAATGTTTCTAACAACATTAAACCTTATTACTTTTATGTTAAAGAATGAATTAACATTTCTAAGATTTATAACGGATATATTTTCTTATGATCCTTTTACGATTTCATTTAAGTATGTTTTATCCTTGTTACGCAAGATGAAATTGTGTATATAGAAGGCGATTATTGATTTTAATTTCTTATTTACGTATATGGTAGTGTTTAAAATTAGGAATCAAAAGCTTCTCTTGTTAAGCAGGTTTGAAACACGCTTTTATCATAACATACTTTGTCAGAACGAGGATGTCGCATCCACTGTACTGTTTGTGCATAGGCACACTGTGGGCCTATGTATTCTGTCTGGGCTTTATGCTATTTATGGCATAAGCAAAAGTCTACCTAGTCTAGAACTTATTGAAGTTTGACTAGAAGGCATTCTAAAGTGCCTTGGACAGCTCTGACAGACTACGGGGTTTCAGCATATGCCATGATTACCCGGCTCCTGTACCTTTCCTTTGTATCCTCAATTTCTCCTTAAAATGGGAGATACAGCCCTTCAGGCTGCATTCTTAGATAAATGGTAGTAGATGATAAAAGCCAAGCACCGGTTCCGGCGCTACAATAGCCCGACAGTAGGAGGCGTATTTCTAATTTTTATAATATTTTATCGCTTGCAGCGACATTAATCCCTGAATTCAGTTAGCCGAGGTTTACATGGCGCTACGGTTGGAGTCCTCGATCTCCCAGTTTTAAAGCACCCTGGAGCGCTTAAGCTTCTTGAATCTCTCCTTCTGATTGGTTAGGTTCCTTCAGGTCCTTGTTGCCTTATAAGGTGAGCTTTTAAGCCTCCTCCTTTTACCCTTATTCAGGTTGATTAGGTCATCTCCAGCCTGTCAAAATTTGCCCTGTTAGCCTGTAAGCAATAGCCTTTTATAATTACCCCTTTAGTCTGTTGGTACATCGTTGACATCGTCAACTGACGACAAAGGAAACAAGGCAACAAGGCTATCCGGTATAATTAGGCAACCAGGCGATTGAGGCAAATCCAATTGCCTATAAGTACCTTAGTTGTATTCCATGATCAATATCATCATCATTCAATACAATATAACAACAATACCAACAACCAATACCTAATCGGTAGTAATCGATTACTCCCTTGTAATCCCTACACTGATCCTATTATGGCACCTACTGTCACTGCTATCCACCCTTTGTACTAACCGTACAACGCCACGTTGCCAACCTTACTGAGATACACGTCGCTGATCATTACGTCAACCTAGTTGAGATTTTGAAACATTACAGGATGGGCATTGGCTAAAGAGAAAGTTGTCAGTTGTAGTATACTAAGATACTGATATACAGAAAGGGAGAGAAAATATAGGTAAAAGTATGGTGGGATATGGGAAGGTAAACACGATATATAGCACCTTGGAAGCGACCTGTCACGGCTCCAGTCAAGAACATGATGCAAACATGGGATAAAAGGTAGCTGAATTGACAAAGATTCTAATCTAAGGAGAAAAGAAGGAAATATCAAAGCGCAGCGCATCCAGCATGTTTAAGTATTACAAAGCGGGGTCTCAGCCCTATCTTTTGCCATACTAGGTAGTACATCGTACTGTACGCAGATCGCCACACGACCCTTGACGACAAACAGAATACCAAACACATGGGACCAAGAGAACAACAAAAGAGAAAAAGTTCCCAGTGTTGGAATAATAGTGAACAAGGAATAAGGCAATAAGGCAGCAAGGCAACGAGGCCGCAAAGCTGTAAGGCAACAAGACTGTAAAGCATAAAGCAACTGGGAATCGCAACAACAATTGATTGCAAGGGAATCAGGGCAAACCCAGTTTTCCCTTTAACTTGCAGCGTTTCCAACAGGCCAGGCAATTACCTACTGGCCTGGACTGGACTGACTGGCTCAGGCCAATCAGGGTTTACAACCCAGGGCAATACAACGTTTGCTTCGCTGACATTTCACCTGTGACCATTGTTCACAACATGTTTATTAAACCTAAGTTAAACCAAGTTTATTATGCCATTTTAATTACTCATTCTTTATCCCATGCAATCTTTTATCCCATGCAATTCTTTATTTCCAATTTGATGTCTTTCCCAAGTCTACAAATAAGTTTGCAAAGTCCCCCAAGCTTACAACAATTGTACAAATTGTACGGTTCACTCCTCAGTTATCGAATCGTACACGGCGCTGTTTGCTGCCTCTCATGTGGATGGGGTCTTCGTCTTCTTCATCTAGAATAAGTTAGCTCTAATCTGCATATCAAGCTTTGAAGTAAATTGACCATAAATAACATTTACATGCCTTCATCGAAATCTCGACTTTTGCGTTTGTTCGACGCTTCCTCGATAGCATCTTCATCATACCACTCACCTTCAGATTCGGAATCTGAAATTGGTGGTAATATCTCATCCAGTGCAGACTGCTTGAGTTGTCTTGTAGGCGTTGGCAAGAAGTTTTGCTTGTCATTTGAAGCAGTAGGTGCATCTTCAACGCATATTGGATTCATTGCACTTGAGTTGCCTACCGCTTTGTTCGTGAGCAGCGTTGGACTGCTTGGTGAAGTCGAGGGAAGGGAAAAGAGGATCAGGGTTTTATCGCGACCTATGCTCAGCTCTCTAGGGTCGTGCACTTAGAATCCAAACCATTGGATGGATCTGAAGCTTCCATTCAGACTGGGGAATGGAATAAAACGCTTGTGTGAATTGGAACGTGAAACCCTTCAGCGGTATCACGCCACAACATCATGATTCTTTTACGTCACGTCGCTTGCGTACCTACCGATATCTATTTCAGTGCGAAACCAAATGTTGTTTTCTTCGAGCATTTGCTTTCGAAACATGGGCTCCGACACCACAGCGCGATGGGTTTTGCTGCTAGATTTCGCGCTCTCAACCATTTCGTCGTCTGAGCTCTCAACACTAGAATCTATGGATTTGAGATCAAGTTCTTCGTACTCCGCTGGAGCTTGTTCGGGTTAATCAGATGGTGGGGGTGCCAGGCTTTTAGGTACTGATACGCTTGGCTGACAATCTGATTCTTGATCTGAGTCAAATGAATCTAGCCATGTAGATACAGTTGATAGTGTTGTGGCGGTTTTGACAGTCTCCCTTCCAGAAGATTGTGAATTTGATGACGGGATCATTGATGGAACTGAGGTGTCCTGTTGTTCCAAGATTGGTGTTTTTGTTCCAGCCTGCTGAAGCCTGGATCTCTTAGCACTCTTAGCATTGACTTCGTCAAGTGAGTTGATACATCTTCTGTGGTTGCGTGTTGTTACAGATGATTTGATAGCATCATCAGCACCTTGTTTACGCTTCTTTGTAGGAATCGGATTCATCGTGATAAGTTTGAATGCAACGAGGAGGAATTATTGCATGGGTTTCTAGCCTGGCTAGGCAGGTATCAGCAGTGTTATTAATTATTAACACCTGCAAGGATTTATCCGTCCGAAGGACATTCTACGCTCAAACTCAATCTGCTTACGTGATTAATTATTCAGCAGTTTGGCTTATTAATCATTGAGGAAAAGATTAAAAGAAGCATTGACCAAAAGAAATAATTGCGGATACCTACTGACCAATCATATACCCGGTAGAATGCTGGTTCAAGGCCTAGGATGCGGTCCTTCGGACGGATTCTGACTTTTTTTCCTTCCTTATTACTCTCAACAATTGAATGACGAACTTCGGCCTACTCCCAAACGACCAGCTTTCTGCGAAAAATTAAAAATTAGAAATACGCCTCCTACTGTCGGGTTATTGTGGCGCCGGAACCGGTGCTTGGCTTTTTAATTCCAATTCATCCGAATAACACCCCGATGCAGTATAAGTTACCGACTTTGTTCGTCCTTTCGCTCGTCAAAGAAAAGACCGAAATAATGAAACGTCCAATGTGTCCGCCCATTGATTCAAGAAGCCTATCAATTTCTTGTCACCGATTCTAAGATGTGCGAGCTAAATTCCAACTCAAGGTATCATATCGGAGAAGTCTACGCACAAGATCTAGGGATATTCATTCATCTTGGTTATCGCTTATAAAGTCATTCATTTCAGATCAGGATTGTATATATTCTAGCTATAATAAGTATTGTGTTACCTTGTCTACCTATGTCTATTGTCAAAGACCGAACAACCCCAGTAGCCTCTAGATAGGAACATGAAGACTCCCGATCATTGTGAACCCATCGCTATCATAGGCACTAGTTGTCGATTGCCCGGGGGCTCTACTTCTCCATCGAAACTATGGGCGCTCCTCAATGAGCCACATGATCTTTCAAAGGAGATTCCCACGTCTAGGTTCAATCCAAATGGCTTCTACCACCCAGACGGGACCCATCATGGAACCACCAATGTTAGAAACGCATACTTGCTCGAGGAGGATTATCGTCACTTCGATGCTCAGTTTTTCCAGACGAAGCCAGTTGAGGCCGAGTCAATGGATCCACAGCAGAGAATTCTCCTCGAAATCGTATACGAGGCTATCGAAGCCGCCGGCCTGAGACTTCACGACATTCGAGGAACCGATACGGCAGTTTACGTTGGTGTAATGGGGTCGGACTATGCTGACTTGATCCTCAAGGATTTAAACAGTTTACCCACATATTTGTCTACTGGAACGGCTCGTAGTATGTTATCTAATAAGATATCCTACTTTTATGACTGGCATGGACCATCCATGACCATAGACACGGCTTGCTCATCTAGCCTCGTAGCCATGCACCAGGCGGTTCAAGTGCTTCAAAGCGGCATATCTCGCATAGCCGTTGCAGCTGGTACGAATCTTATTCTAGGCCCGGAAAACTTTGTCGCCGAGTCCAAATTGAACATGCTCTCGCCTACTGGACGAAGCCGCATGTGGGATTCTTCTGCTGATGGATACGCTCGAGGGGATGGCTTTGTTTGCGTGATTCTGAAGCGATTGAAGGATGCAGTGAATGATGGTGATGATATCGAATCCATCATCCGTGGATCTGGAGTAAACCAAGATGGCCGTACGAAAGGCATAACTATACCGAGCACCGCGAGCCAAACTGCCTTAATCAGCCAGGTATATCGAGCTGCCGGGCTGAACATTCGTATGAAGAAAGATCGTTGTCAGTACTTTGAAGCACACGGCACAGGGACGCCAGCAGGAGACCCAATCGAAGCAGCTGCTATTGCGGGAGCATTTTTTGATCACGATGAGGTCTCCGATAAAAGCCCGTTGTTTGTGGGATCCTGCAAGACTGTGTTGGGACATACCGAAGGTGCTGCTGGTCTAGCCGGACTCCTGAAAGCTTCGCTCGCAGTGAAGCACGGTTTCATCCCCCCTAATCTACATCTGCATTGTTTAAATCCTAATGTGAAGCCATTTTATCAACATATGAAGATACCGACGACATCGATGCCTTGGCCTACTGTGCCCGATGGAGGCCCTCGACGTGCCAGTATAAACAGCTTTGGGTTTGGGGGCACGAATGCACACGTTGTTCTAGAGTCATGGCCTCTCAAATCGATTTATGGGGAGGCTCATCTAAATAAGTTCTCTCTTCTACCTTTCAATTTTTCTGCTTTGACACAAGAGGCTTTGAAACAGTCCGTTCAAGCTCATCTGCAAAATCTGAAGATGAACCGCGATACTATTCATCTTCGTGACTTGGCATATACGCTAGCGTTTCGAAGATCGGTATTCCCATTGAAGGCTTCAGTTGGAGCGTCCTCGGTAGATGCACTTATATCTAATCTGACAAAAATGCTAGACAAGATTGGGGCCAGTGATATCCAGCTAGCAACGAAGCCGGAGCCCGGTGGAATACTTGGCGTTTTCACAGGACAGGTATGGCCCGATTCCGCTCCCCCTTATCTCACCATAGCAGATGATAATATCTAGCAGGGAGCCCAGTGGGCAGGCATGGGTCGCGATCTCATTTTATCATGCCGTTTTGTTTCAGATATCGTCGATAGGCTTGAGGGCTACCTACGTGAAATCCCAGCCCCCGAACGACCTGAGTGGTCATTAAGAGATGAGCTTCTTGCCGGTGTGGACTCCTCACGTCTCGATGAAGCAACGGTAGCTCAGCCTTTGTGTACCGCAGTCCAGATAATGCTCGTTGACATCCTCAAAATGTCCAAAGTCAAGCTCGCCGCAGTTGTTGGCCATTCGTCCGGAGAAATTGCCGCTGCATATGCCGCTGGGTACCTTTCGGATCGCGATGCTCTCTATATATCGTATTTTCGAGGACTCCATGCAAATCTTTCAAAGGGTCTCAATGGAGAACGCGGAGCTATGATGGTCGTAGCGACTACTGTCGAAGATGCGCAAGACCTATGCGACTTTCCCGAATTACAGGGGCGTATATCGGTAGCTGCTATCAATTCTCCTAGTAGTATAACGCTTTCTGGCGATGGAGATGGCATTGCCCTGGCGAAGAGCGCGTTCGAAGATGAAGGGAAATTTACGCGTATGCTTCGAGTGGATAAGGCATACCATTCCAACCACATGAAACCATGTTCCGATAAATACATCACATCTCTGATGGCTTCTCAGGTGAAGATCAGGACTCGTTCGGATAAGGATATTGCTTGGTTTTCTTCAGTATATGGAACGCTCTTACCAACTGATTGTGAATGCCTCGAAGATGTTTATTGGAATACGAATATGACCCAACCGGTTTTGTTCTCCCAGGCAATTAATTGTGCCATCAAAGAGAAGGGGCCTTACAGCATGGCTATAGAAATTGGACCCCATCCGGCCCTCAGAGCACCGGTGTTAGAGTCAATCGGGGTGGCTAGAGCGAAGCAGATCCCGTATATAGGGATGCTGCAAAGGGACAAGAATAGCATCGAGTCTGTTTCTGCGGCTTTTGGATCCATTTGGTCCTACATCGGTGACGAAGCGGTTGATTTCAGGGCCCTTACTTTACTTAGCGAGGGTAAACCGAGATTACTTAAAGATCTGCCGTCTTACCCTTGGGACCACCGACGAATTCATTGGTTTGAGTCGCAACTTTCGAAGAAGTTTCGGAGCGTTGCGACACCGACGCACGAGCTATTAGGATCTATGCTCCCGATCATTACAGACCAGGAGCGCCATTGGCGAAACGTGCTCTCGCTCAAAGAAATCCCATGGCTACGAGATCATAAACTACAAGGAGATGCTACATTCCCAGCGGCTGGGTATGTCGCGATGGCATTGGAGGCGTCGAGGATCATTAGTGCTTCTATGTCCGTACAGACAATCGAATTGCGGGACATAGAGATTAAGCGTCCGATCACGTTCGATGACGAAACCACAGGCGTAGAGACACTATTTTCCCTATCAGACATTACAAACATGCCTCACGAGGACCTTATATCGGCGTATTTTAAGTGTTTCGCTGTTCGAAGTAAGAGCTCAGCGACCATGACGATGGTGGCCTGCGGCAGCCTGCGGTTGAGCCTAGGGGAGTCTTTACTATCTTCATTGCCACTTTTGGCACCAGATCCACCTAATCTTGTCAATATTCGCGCAGAGAGGATATATTCCACATTGGGAGATCTCGGATATGAATACACTGGATCGTTCCGAGGCCTCACAGCTATAAGACGAAAGCTTGATGTTGCCAGATGCCTCGTAGCGAATCCCTCAACCAGCGACCCTGAAGGTTCCTTGCTCGTTCACCCGACCCTGATTGACTGTGCCTTTCAGTTAGCACTCGTTGCCTATAGCTGGCCCGGTGACGGGAAGCTTTTCTCCTTGCATGTTCCCACGCATATTGATTGCTTCACGGTTAACTTAGGATTAGCACTCGCTGCTTTCAGACAGTATAGTGAGTTGTGTCTCGACTGCACCCTTAACCCGACCTCAACTGCCCCTATCTATGGAGATATAAGTTTGTACACAACAGGAACGCCACTCGGATCTAACTACGCAATTATACAAATCGAAGGCCTGCATGCTACCCCTGTCTCGACCGCAACACCAGCAGATGACCGCGTGCTGTTTGAAGACGTGGTCTGGGGGTTGGCAGAGCCCGACGCGGGAAGTCTTGTGGATGACAGCCAAGGGACAAATCTCGGGTCACTGGCAGCTCAGATTACCTTTAGGCATCCGCATCTGCATATTCTGGAGATTAGAAATGCTGGAGAAGGGTTTTCCCAAAGCATACTGGAAAAGATAGAGGACTCATTCCTCTCTTTCACTGTTGCATTTCCCTCTAAGGCTGTTTTAGATATGGCGCGGAAACCGATTACCAGGCATGACCGAGTTGAATTCAAGACCTTTGACATCCAGTCGGAAGTTCTGTCGAAGAAAGTTCATGCGCCACAATACGGTATGGCAGTCGTTTCTGGGCTGGGCCACGAATTAGAATCGCTTGAGATGAGTTTCAGGAATATACGCAAGCTACTGCAACCTGGCGGTTATGTCCTGATCTCACATCCACTGGATTCAGGACAGTCGCCGAGTAGAGATTCGGAATCCCTGATCACGGGTACACACTTCGGCTCTGTACTGCGAAAGACGGGGTTTAGTGGCATCGACAGCATGATAAGTTTGAATGGGACAGACATATTAACATCTCAAGCTGTCGATCACCGAATCCTCGCGTTGCGAAGTCCATTGCAGACCATCCCCACGATATTGCAAGACCTCTACATCATTAAGCACGGATCACACTATGCAGAACTGCTTATTGATGATCTGCATGGACTCCTACAGCACCACTTCAAGAATATAGTAGTCATCAATGGAATTACCGACTCAGCAATTAGCGAAATCCCCCCCCAAGCAGCAATTCTTAGCTTATCGGATCTGCCCGAGCCAATATTCAAGAACATGACAGCGAACAAACTAGAAGGGCTCACAAGACTCCTTGACAAGTCGCGGACGATTCTTTGGGTGACAAGAGGCTGCTTAGGAGATGATCCGTATGCGAATATGATTGTTGGCTTTGGAAGAACTTTATTGCTTGAGAGGCCAGACCTACAACTACAATTCCTCGACTTTGACCCTCTCTTACTAATAGAAGCCAAACGCTTGGCAGTAGAGTGTCTCAGGCTATTATTTTCACAAGAGTGGTTGTCTATCGAGAAGGGAAAATATGTTGACCTAGTTTGGACAATAGAGCCGGAACTCGCATTAAAGAAGAATGGCGGTCTCATAATCCCGAGGGTCATACCTAACCGAGAACGCAATGACAGGTGCAACTCCAGACGTCGAGAAGTCTCAAAGAATGTGAGTCTGAAGGATCACATTATCGAGATTCAATATGAGGAGGCATCGTCTTCATACGCGCGGCGGGATCGGAAAAGCCCTACATCTACGCGGCATATCGACGATGCGAGTAACGCGGATATTGTGGTTCGTTACTCTTCCCTCCTAGCTCTCAGAATAGACGGAGCTGGGTATTTATTCCTTGTACTTGGCCACATTGTGAACACGGAACAGAGGGTATTAGCCCTATCAGACATTCAGGCTTCGCGTGTCCGCGTTCCTCGCGAATGGTGCCTCCCATGCCACGAGGGCGTGACTCAGGAACAAGAGACAGCTTTTCTCTCATCAGTTGCATGGAATATGTATGCGGCGGCGGTGTTATCCTGTGCTCGGCCTGAGGGGTCTATTCTTATTCACGAACCACCGCCTGCCCTCCAAGCAGCACTTCTCAGGACTACTAGCGAAAGACATATCGAACTGAATTTTCTTACCACGATACTGGAATCCGATACCGAACAATGCCAGAGGCGTTGGCCGTGGATAAGGATTCACCCTCATCTGTCTTTGAATTCTATCAAGTCCTGCTTGCCGAGGAATATTTCTGTCTTCGTTACCAATGGACCGTTGTCCATCCACAGTTCTAGTGATACACAGTATCGAATTGCCCGTTGCCTTCCACGTTCCCATCAACATGTTAACTTTTTAGCCTTGTGTAGTCATACCGGATCATACATGTCTTCGCCCGCGGTGCTTGATATTCGAGAGCGACTAGGATTTATGGCATCCTGTGCCGACTTTTCTCCTACGGATAAAACTTCTGTGCTTCATGCAGGCGAGTTGACCAGGACATATTTACCTACGGATATGACTATAATTGACTGGGCGGCTCCGACCATGGTCACTACCACAGTTCAGCCAGTCGATGCTGAAGTTTTATTCACTCGAGATAAAACATACTTACTAGCAGGTCTGGCTGGAGAGCTTGGGCAATCTCTTGTCAAATGGATGGTGGACCGTGGTGCCAGATATATTGTGCTGACCAGCCGAAGCCCTCGTATTAGTAATGAATGGCTCGACAGCTTCAAGGAAGCCGGAGCTGTAATCAGGGTGTTTTCGAAGTAAGTCCTAGAACACATTTGCCAGTCCTGTTTCTACCATGTATGGAATATGCTGATGTAGAATATATAGCGATATCATGGATAAGTCGTCTTTGCAAAATCTGGTGCAGGAAATCGAAGAGACTCTCCCCCCTATTGCCGGTGTCGCGAATGGGGCCATGGTGCTAGAAGATACACCCATCGCCGAAATGACGCTCGACAAAATGCAGAAAGTCATGGGCCCCAAGGTCTATGGAAGCATCACCCTCCATGATATTTTTAGTGGTACTCTGGACTTCTTCATCCTGTTCTCCTCCGTGGCCGCTGTAGTTGGCAATAGAGGACAGTCCAATTATTCTACTGCCAATGCATTCATGTGTGGTCTCGCGGCCCATCGTCAGGCGCGTGGTTTAGCCGCGTCTGTCATACACATCGGGGCAGTCGTTGGAACGGGCTATCTTACGCGTGAAGTGAGCCAAAGCGTGCAAAACTACCTCCAGAAAGCAGGCTACATGTGGATGTCAGAGAGTGAGTTTCATCAGGTCTTTGCCGAGGGCGTGCTCGCCAGTGCACCGGGATCTGGCCAGTGCTACGAGATTATGAGTGGCCTACGAGTGATGACAGGCGGCGAGAGGAATGCCGTCTGGTATAGAAACCCGAAATTTCAACATTGCGTGTTAGGTCAAGATGATGCCATCACGATAGGAGGAGGGTCGAAGCCAACCCTGTCTATTAAAACGAGGTTGGCATCCGCATCTAATCTAGCCGAGATTTATGAAATACTAGCGGGTATGTGAAGAGGCATCCAAACTCGGGGCTACTTATATGCCTGCATTTATTGGTTACGCTGTCGCTGACAACTTTTCACAGACTCATTTACGAAAATGCTTCAAACTACGCTCTTGTTAGATGCAGAGGTTCGCATGCTCGGGATGACGGCAGGCGAACTGGGCATAGACTCGTTGGTCGCCGTCACAATCCGTTCATGGTTTTCTAAAGAATTAGATGTCGACATTTCCATTATGAAGGTTCTTGGAGGAGCGACGATCGAGAGCATCCTGAACGATGCTGCTGAGCGGCTCCTTGCAGAATTGATACCGGATCGAGCCGAGTGCCAAGTTCTGCATGGATCGAAGCCGCTAGGCAGTGAACAACATCTAACCAACTTGCCAGTTCAAGCCGCCGCTTCTAGATCATCGAGAGAAAGTACGTCTAAATGCGCCCTGGAGTCGCCGTCGGAATTCGATGAAAGGATTACCCTAGCACCAACGAAACTTCTTCCTCTATCATCCTCACAGTCCAGGTTTTGGTTCCTGCAGTCACTGCTTGAAGACCCAACTACTTCCAATGTTACCTGCCTGCTTTCTCTGAAAGGCCCTCTCAGGGTTGATGATCTTCGCCATGCTGTCAGAACAGTTGGTGAGCGGCATGAGGGCTTGCGAACGAGTTTCGTTCAAAAAGAAGGCAAACCTTGGCAATGTGTCCTGAAAACGTCTATGTTACGATTGGAGATGAAAGCTGTGAACAGTGATGAAGAAGTGGCTAAAGAGTTTAAAATGATGGAGCGGCACGTTTTCGATTTACAGTCAGGAGAAACGATGAAAATTATCCTTCTTGTCCGGTCTCCTAAGTGGCACCATCTAATCGTTTCGTACCATCATATCAATATGGATGGTGTAAGCTTTATGGTCTTGGTGACAGACCTCGAAAAATCGTATAACGGTGAGAAGTTTTCCGAGCCCGTGCTTCAATATCCCGACTACTCAGAGAGGCAGCGCAAAAACCTCTCTCATAGCGACTTTACGGACCAGCTAGGCTACTGGGAGCATGAATACCGTCAGATACCGTCTACACTACCGATCTTGCCTATTTCTCGCGTTACTACTAGGAAGCCGATGGCTCGCTATGGTTCCTACAGCGCTCGGATATGTATGGATGCTCCCCTAAAAGCCCGCGTGCAAGCTGTCTGTCGGAAGCAAAAGACCACTTTATTCCACTTCTTTGTTGCAGTTTTCAAGGTGTTATTAACACGGTTCTCGGGCGTCAGTGATCTCTCTATTGGGATTGCCCATGCCGGCAGGGACGATAGTAACGCTTTTGGCAGCATCGGTAACTTTCTGAACCTCTTGCCCCTCCGTCTGCGTTCGTCTCCCGAGAAAAGCTTTGTTGAATGTCTACAAGAGACGAAAGAAAAGGTTTATGCCGCCCTTGCCAACGCCTCTGTGCCTATCGATATCCTCTTCTCCAAGCTTGGAGTCGAGAGGAACACCGAACATGCGCCCCTGTTCCAAGCTTTCGTGGACTACCGTAATATAAGGGAGACGCAGAAATTTGGCAACTGCGTGATCGAAGGACATCAATATTCTATAGGGCGCACAGGCTACGATATTACTCTAGATGTAATCGACAACACAGTTGGCGAATGCACTCTAACTATGATGGTTCAGAAGGATCTTTACGCCAAGGAGGATGCATTGCTTCTCCTAAAGAGCTTTTTAGGCCTCACATCAGCCTTTAGTGAAGGTCTTTCCCTACCTATGCGGTCCCCATCTCTTTACGATGGGGACATGGTCAATGATGCTCTTTTGCTAGGGCGAGGTGAGTTCCCATATTTGAAGGGTTAATCACTTGATACCAGAGCTACATTCTAATTTCGCTTTTACTAATGTCTACTAGGTGCAATTTTTCAAACCAAATGGGATACTCTACTTCATGCAGTAGATGACATATCGCGCAAGATCCCGTCATATATCGCTCTCAAAGATGGGCTCGGAAATGTTCTTACTTACGAGGAAATGTCGAGCAAGATTAATGCTATTGCTAGTACCCTATCTCAACATGAAAGTCTTGGGAAAGGAGACGCCCGAGTAGCAGTTTTTCAATTGCCGGGTGTGTACTGGATCTGCTCAATGTTAGCTATCATGAAACTTGGAGCCGCATACATTCCCTTGGATCTGAGCTCCAGCATTACTCGTCTTTCTATCATCTTGAAAGAATCCAAAGCATCCGTTATTTTGGCACATTCGCAGACAATGACTAGTGTGTCAGGCCTAGACATCGGCTCTAGGGTGGCTATTTTGGACATCGACTCTTTGACTCCATGTGCTACTATCGTAGATGTCCCGAACGGAGCTACCGCGACATCAACCGCTATCATCTTGTACACAAGTGGATCTACAGGTGTTCCCAAAGGCATCGCACTGTCTCATGGCGCGCTGCAGAGTCACATGGAAAGCTGTATTTCTCAGTGGGACTTTGGACGCGAGGTCGTTCTGCAGCAGAGTGCGTACAGCTTTGATTTCTCCGTGTACCAAATTTATCTCTCCATTCTGACAGGAGGCACCTGCTATATCGTGCCAAGAGAGGACAGAGGAGACGGGATATCAATTGCCAAGATCATAGCAGAAGAAGGTATCACCGTGACAGGCGGCGTCCCCTCTGAATGTATGAGTTGGCTCAAATATGCCGACTCCGAAGCCTTGCGGAAATCCAATTACAAAATGATGGTAAGTGGAGGCGAACCATTTAGCATAGCACTTACAGAAGAGTTGCGATCACTTGGTAAAATGGACCTTAGGGCCATCAACATATATGGGCCGTCAGAGGTGACAATCGCGTCAAATGCTTTCGAAGTTCGCTATTACGACGATCCAGAAATCTTGAAATCCCCCATGCCAGTTGGCCAAACGATGCCAAACTACTCGGTGTATATTCTCGACAATGACCTGAAGCCTGTTCCCACAGGTGTGTCAGGGCAGATCGCGATATCCGGCCCTATAAGCTCCGGGTACGTGCATAACAACCAGTTGAATGAAGAGCGCTTCATTCCAGACCTTTTCGCACCACCGGGGCCCAATGCAGGAAAATGGAAGAAAATGCACCTAAGCGGTGATCGTGGTCGACTTCGCCCTTCTGATGGTGCGTTCATCTTCGAGGGCCGAGTTACTGGTGACACACAAATAAAACTAAGAGGAATCCGGATCGACGTACAAGACATCGAGTCTGCCATCGTAAAAACCGCAAAAGGTGACATCTTCAGGGCGGTGGTTTCTGTCCGCGGAAGCCCTGATGAGTTTTTTGTGGCACATGTACTCTTCTCCCCTAGGCTCTCTAAGAACAGAGTCTCCTCATTTGAGGACCATATGGGATATCTCGAAGAACTTATTTATAACCTTCCTCTACCGCAGTATATGAGGCCTGCCATTATACTTCCGCTCGATTTTATGCCATTTACTGTCTCTGGGAAGATTGATAGACGGGCAATTGAGGCACTTCCACTACCGGATGTACATCGCGGAAAGAGAACAACTCGGGAACTTAGCCCTACCGAATCATCGCTGAGGGAAATATGGCAATCCATCGTGCACAACAGCCGTATTCCTGCTTTCCGTCCCATAGTTCCCGAATCGAATTTCTTCAACATAGGGGGCAACTCTCTACTTCTTATGAGACTGCAGGCTAAGATCCGAGAAGTTCTTGGTATCAAAATACCTCTCCTGAAACTCTTCGAGGCGACAACTCTCAAAGGAATGGCGGCCACGATAGATAACACCCTGGGAGGAATATGTTATCTTCAGCAAAGTGACATAGACTGGGAGAACGAGACCCGAGTTGACACGCTCCGCTACAATTGCCCAACCCCAACGCTCCAGGCGCAACTAACCAAAGGAGAAGGAACATCCCGTTCGTCCCGTTTTGGGAGGTTCATAGTCCTCACAGGCGCCACTGGCTTCCTAGGTAGACGCATACTCTCATCAATGATTGCTAATCCCGACGTCAAACGTATTTACTGCGTTGCTGTCCGAAAGCCGGACAGGCTTAGACCGATCTCTGATCCTCGTGTCAGCATCCATCACGGGGACCTAGGTGCAACCAGGCTCGGGCTGAGCCTGATAGAGGCCGAGAATATCTTTGAGGAAGCTGACACCATCATTCACAACGGTGCCGATGTATCGTTTCTGAAAACCTACGCATCCTTGCACGCGAGCAATGTCAATTCTACTAAGGAGCTCGTGCGCATGGTCCTCACTTACTCTTGTTCCCGTCTTAGGTCGTGGCATATCCCTTCGTTTCATTACATTTCAACTGTCGGCGTTGCACAACTACACCCAGGCATTTCCGAATTCGGCCCTATGCCTGCTCCGACAACAACACCGTCACTAGATGGATCGAGTGGTTATTCGGTCTCTAAATGGGTCAGTGAAAGGTTCCTGGAGCGGTTTGCCAGCCACGTCCACCGTCGAATGGAAGACGGGGAGGGGAGGATGCTACGTATTGTAATACACCGTCCTTCCTCTATAATCGGTCCTAGTGTCGAACGAAGCGTAGATATAGTACAGAATCTGATCGGATACTGCCGACAGCTTAGAGCTATTCCTGCTGGCTTGGAAGGTTGGTGGAAGGGTTGGATCGATCTCGTGAGCGTCGATACCGTCGCCGAAGGGATTATGCAGCACGTCTTTGAGCCGGCCCCAGACGAAGAAATCCCGATATACGTCCATCATAGTGGAGAGAATCAGATACCCGTAGAGGAATTGAAGCTATATCTCGAGAAGGAAAGCGGTGTTGGCTTTGGTTTGTTACCCGTTCAAGCGTGGATTGGAAGAGCAATACAGGCGGGAATGCATGAATTAGTCGCAGCATACATGGAGTCATTGGACAAAGGAAATGTGCTATTTACGCCTAAAATTCTAAGGTAGAGTAACTGCTGGGCTAGTTGCTTTAAGGCCCCTATTCTCGTTTTGCTGCGATGGATTTATTTCGAGCTGAAATATTATAATATACTAGATACTGTAATTTCTACAACTATATTGTATAAGTGTAGAGTAGACAGAAGCGCTTATTTAATCCATTCCTCCAAAAGGCTGATACATAGGTCCAATATGCTACCCCTTTTTGTGAATAGATTGACCCCTTTTCTTCCCCTTAATATCATGTGGATCAATGAGAACTAAAGATTTTGTGGGTACTACATACAGTCAGACCTGGCCATAACGAATACCTTGCATAACGAATATTCGCCATAACGAATCTATCTACGGTACACAACGATTTTTTATGTAATTTAACGAATCTTTTTCCATAACGAAATTCGTTAGATATTTCAACTCACCACTAAAAAATTCGTTATGGTCAATATGCTTTTTCGTTTAAAGCATAATATAAGGCACAATATGAAGGAAATATTACTTATTACATAGCTCAATTAGGATCAAAGTATAGGTACAAGTAGATATATAGTATCTTCCTAGTAAATTTATGTATACAGTACTTTCATTCCATAACGAATATTCGCCATAACGAATCCAAACCCGTGTTTTTATTAATTCGTTATGGCCAGGTTTGACTAGAAAGTCGGTACGGAGCCATGGTTAGGGAACAAGGTACAGGCTTACCTACCTAGATACGGTAACATGAGGCTCGTGTGTCTTAGAGAATTACCATGAGGTTGCAACGCTCTATAAAACCATACGACTCTGGAATTATATCGCCGATTTAGGAGATGTGAATTTATGCGTTCGGTAAATGACAAGTTACCGAACCGATTTAATCTTGATTCTGCTTTCGGTCATTTTGTGAACATTAACGCAGCACTGACTTAAAGGAATCAAGTGACAATAATGTTGTTCCAAGATCCTCGACAAAAGAGTAAGCGGTCATCCATGTGCGGTTCTCATAATGTATCATTTCCTAAAGACTGACTTTTTTAACTTTGAGCTCATCCGAGTGCTCGGTACTGCGCCATTCGGAGGGGCTGACATAGCTGAGTGCTTAGACGTCGCCTCACGAGTCAGAGATGCCGATCCGGAAAGCTGGTATGACGAGTGGCTAGCCCAGGCCCACAAGGTAGAGACCATCGCTAACGACGCGTGCCGCAATGGCGATCGGGTCGCTGCACGAGACGCCTTTATACGTTGTTCCAACTACTACCGTGCCGCGCAGTACATGTTCAATGATCGCCCCGAAGCTCCAGAGCCGCGTGTTTTAGATCTTTCTGAGAAGAGCGTCGCTTATTTCCGGCAAGCCCTCCGGCTGCTTGATGGCGAGGTCAACACGCTCAGTATACCCTACGAGAATGGGCAGAAACTTCCGGGCTATCTATACTTGCCCCTGCCCCAGAAACGGCTACCCGGAAAAGCTCCAATCTTGCTCGTCTGCGGTGGTGCGGACTCTACTCAGGAAGAGCTTTACTCCTTGTTCCCCGCCGCGGGTATCGAGCGCGGTTATGCTGTTGTTACGTACGACGGGCCGGGACAGGGTATAGTCCTCCGTCGCGACAAGCTACATATGAGACCGGACTGGGAGTTTGTTGTAGGGCGCGTGTTGGATCACATATTCTCAGTCGCCTCTGTTCTTGATTTAGATGTCGAGCGTATTGCCATTGCTGGTGCATCACTGGGTGCCTACTATGCCCTTCGTGGGGCATCGGATCCAAGAATCGCAGCGTGTGTCTCTATAGATCCCATATACGACATGTGGGATCTAGCAACCGACCGTATGCCGCGTACCTTCATCAGTTCGTGGCTATCGGGTTGGCTCAGCAACGGTGTCTTCGACACAGTCTGGCATATACTCGCACGCTTCAACTTTCAGCTTCGTTGGGAACTTGAGCATTGCATGTGGATATTTGGTGTGTCATCAGCTGCGTTAGCGGTCCGCGAGATGCGGCGATGGACACTCCGGGGAGAAGAGCATGATGACAAAGTATTTCTGTCGCGAGTGGGTTGCCCCGTCCTGGTCTCAGGGGCCAGCGGCACGATCTATACGCGGCCCGATATCAGTACTTTAAGAGCAGTCAATGACCTATCCCACTTACCGGAAGCGCAAACAGAAGTATGGATTGCAGAAGCCCCCGGGGATGGGGGACTGCAAGCCAAGGTAGGTGCCTGGAGGTTGGCACAACAACGAACGTTTAAGTTTCTTGATATACAGATGAAGATCTCACGCCCCCCTTTGCAAGCTTTATAGATTACTATATTCATTTTAAGATATTAGTTTATCGAAGCTACAATATTCACAAATCCATCACGGCTTTATGATAAGCAAAAGGTTGGCTTATAAAGTTCCGAGGAATTCTATTATGAATCTCCTTTTTTTTCTCCGGGGTTCTAATTAATACTCCCTTAACCTAGGTACGTGTGACAAGTGATCATAATAATAGCTTGGAATTGTAGATCAGATTCAACTAATAATTCTCAAAGGTGCTAAGGGCCTTGATCTCCTCTCTTCTTGATCAGATGGGGAGATCGCCTCCTACTTAACCTTGAGCTAGATCTAAGAGCCTTACGATACAATCTGGCTGTAAGCGCCCTAGCCGGTATTCGGCCTGCATTAATCCTTCAGTGTGTTGGCGCCAATCCGTGTGACAGTACGCACCGCACATGTATATTTTCTGCAATCCGTGATTCCGTTTAGGCCCATGCCTGTACCTCCACTGCCCCCCGGTTTGTACCAACCAGGTGAAGGTCATTTAGAGCAACATCAGGTTCAGACTCATAAGGTATATTCTTTCTCTGTATAGTTGTCGTTATCCTAATAGAGGGATCTGGTCTGTGGGGGCCATCCGATTCGGGATGCGTCAGTAATGTCGTGCCAGCTTGGCTACTGGCGGCGTATGTAGCGCCAATAGAAGATCCCTTCCCTGACTGCTGTCGTTCGGAAAGAAGATGCCGGAGAAGAATACGGATGCTAGGTAAGCAGACACAGATGATACCAACACTGTTTTCAACCACCGATAAAATAGTTATTGGCACATTATCGACTTTGCCCTGTCAGTAAAACCATTTGAACGGTACTGGAACCGGGATTGGGGATATGTTAGACTAACGGGTAGAATTTGTTGACGCAGAGCTAAGCTTCAAGGCGGGTATTCTGGCTATATTGAGCCCAGTAACTCTGTTCAGACATCATGGTCAGTGTCACTAACGTCAAAATGCACGAAATGATTGGGGTATTTACGTAATACCGACACCAAACATCACTGAAACCTGAAACTTTTCCCTGATGCGAAGCTTCAAGCGGGAAACAAAGACCATGGGGAACGATATTATCCAGAAATCACCGATGATACCTAAGGCTATGTTGGCCCAAAGGAGGGACTGGAGGTTGACACAACGTCCAGCATGTTGACCATCCCACTGTAGCCAGAAAGTATCAACTGGAGTGCACTCGAATATGGTGGTGACTGTGAATGTAACCCCTTCCATAACAATCACAATGACTGTGGCGATTGATAAGATCCTGGGTGTTGATAAAGTGAATATTCTCAGGTAGAATATAAGAATAGACGCTCTGATAAAGTATCGAGTTGCGGTATACAAGATGCCGGTGACATATTGGCCCTGCAATTGTAATATATCAATAATTGTATCTTCGATTGATAACAACGGCGAAGAAATGTCTATACAAGTAGTATCTTGGATATATTATCCAGGGGTACCGCCCAAATATCAAGACCAAACCCTAGATGCTTCACTATAAGAAGTATTAACGATAGTACTATTGATTGAAGGAGGGAATATTCAAAAGGTTACGTACGAGATAAGGTGATACCGCTGAGTGCAATAAGCCCTAGCTGCTCATAGTCAGAAAGATTCATGGGGATGCTAATGCTAAAGCCTAACTTACCAAGGCGCAAAAGCTGCAGACATCGTCCCACCATACAGATACATTAAGAAGCAACCTGGTTGACGCTCGCAGCAGGAACGCAATCGAAGCCAGGGTGAGGAAAACGATAATTACGGGCTCGTACGAATAATTGGTTTTTGGAGAGATGCCGCAAAAAGTCGATGTCACATCTTGCGTAGCTAGCTCACGACGGTTGTTAGCAAAGGGGATACTATCATCAGAATTCTGAGTCAACACAGGCATACTTAGTATTTCTCTCGCAGTACAACTCTGTGGGATGCAGGCGTTGGTCAGGGCGGTGAAGGCAGCATTTGCGCAGATGCAGTCGTGATCAAGACCGGCACACGTAGCATTGGACGCGCTCTCGGTAAAGCAGGAAGACTTCAGATAGCTTCGTTAATGCTAGTCCGCCATTGATATATTATTAGCTGTGATGGTAAGGAGAAAAGAAAAGTCTTGCTGACAGCACATGGAGGTAAATTAAGCTCGACCGAAGACATAATGATTGTACTAAGGTAGCGATCGCAAAGTTCCTCTCGATATAGGAAAGACCGGGAGCCTCTGTCCCGGGAATGAAAGGCGTTTCCAGAAACTATCAAGCCTTCAAGGAATATGAAGAAGCGAAATATTGAACTACAAAGAAGGTATGTCAGACGTAGAATGGGATATGGAGGAGAATATGATAGGTATAATAAGACACAATCTTCGTCTAGGCAGGCTACAGGCCTGGAGCAATGAATGGTACGAAGTGCTTGAGCATGAGGAATGCCTTGAAACTCAAGACCGCAATGGCCATCTTAGGTTATGGGTAGCACTGACTAACACAACGATGTATTGTACAATTGGGGGCCGGCCGACCATCAGACTGGCACCTTGATGTTACGGCGGATTCATTCCTACGTCATGGCTTATTTGCATTTTTTGTAATTTAATATGCTAGGATAAGACCGACTGACATTAATCAACTATTGGTCTTTTAACTTGTAGGATATTATTAACGTCGCAACACTGTTACGAATATTCTCACCCGTGTGGTTGCACAACGTTCTATATATACGTCTGTAAGCACGGGTTGGAGAGTTGATTGCATTTCATGCATATATATACGAGAGATATGTACCTCGCCCAAAAATACCTTGTACAGTAAAAGATAAACAGTCAAACTACGTTTATTATAACTCGTCTTTTTGAATCGAAGATGTCATTATATATAGGGATTCGTGTAACTCCACTGCCTCCATAGAGTTGAAGTTATTTATATCTAAGATGTCCGAGTTCCGCCCCCGAAATGCTTCGAACAGGTATTACAACTGATGTGATTGGTGACTTGCCGCTGTAATGTTCTACGGGCGACCCGAAGTTACGTTTTGCAAAGAATCGCATTTGCTCCGTCGTATCAGCGTCTAGAATGTCGCATAACTCAGATCAGCAAGGGGACCCATCAGGTAGTTTCGGCTCCTCGCAGAAGCCTCCGCGACGTTTAGCTTGTCAAAGATGCAACCGGCAGAAATTGCAATGTAGATGGGAAGATGAAAGTGATCAGGTATGCATACGTTGTCATCGAGCAAATGCCGTGTGTACGAGTAGCACACCGCGACGAATCGGTAGACCTACTCAGGGCCAAAGCCGCGATGCTCAGGGGGCAGCGAGTGCCCACAACCAGGATCAATCGCAACAACAACAACAGCAGCAGCAACAGCAGGAACAAGAACTCCAGAATATAGAGAATTTCCCAGGTCTAGGATCACCGAGCTGCGATGCCGCCGCACATGCTCCAAATATGAATGCGCCATCCTCCTCTTTCACACAATGGTCACTTCACACGCCTACTCAGAGAATTGAAGACATATGGCAATTCACAGGTGGACGCTTTGGATCACCATCTTCGAACACCGTAACTAACAATGTATCTTTGCTCGCCACCCCTATCGATGCTCGCATGGGACATGGGGGACCCTTTGACGGTGCCCCTATCCAACCATCTCACGCTAGGCAGGACCGTCTATCAGATTACCAGGACACCAATAATCATCAGCTGCCGATAGTCACCCAAGATGATTGGACGCAGAGGCTCTGGAGCCTTCAGCTGTTGTTAAATCAACAGCTTAACCAGATACAATCGGTTGCCAGATCAGATGCAATCAACGTCGAAAGCAGGGGGAGAAGGCATGTCAAGGCACCGTTTCCCATTGATATCGTCTTGACTAGTGTCCAGACCTTCATCGACATGTTGCTGCGCTTCAAGCCCGCGACTTCTATAAGAATAAACAGGGGCGACACTAATGACGACTTGTCTTCCTTTGGTGGGGGTAGTACGGCGGTACCGGCGACTTTAGAAAGCGGCGGTAGCCCAGCAGGCAGCTTGCTGGGCAATGGGGAAGGCCAATTCTTGTCACCAAGTCCCCCTCCCACTGCAAATCCCTTCGCAGAGCTGGATACGCCGACGATATGTATCATGGTATCGTGCTACGCCCGGCTGATCGACATATACGACGAAGTATTCCAATACCTTAGAAGGTCGCTGCAGTTCGATATGGGGAGGCAGTCAGCCCCTCGACCGGATTTGCCCCTATTTCAGCTCGGCAATTTTCAACTAAGAGACAACATTATCTTGCAAATAACCATCATTGTAAGAATTTTCTTACATAGTATGCTGTGCGTCGAGAAGTCGATGGGAATCTTCGGAAAACATTCTATCGTGGGGGAGGGAGGTGCTGGTAGCATCGATATAGCCCAGTCGAGCATTAGTCAAGACGAAGAGGTAGATGGCTGGAGCAAGGTTCTCAATGTGATTCTGGCACTGGAAGCAAATGGCCCGGGGGGCCACATGAGAAGTATGGAATCTTTACGCCATAATATCAAAAGCGTCAGAGAACAACTAGAGGGCGCTTCATTCTAGCTTTATCGTAGGAAGTACACTAGTTTCTCCCTAGCTACTGCTCCGCGTCGCAGTAAGTCAATACCCTTCAACACCGCGTCTAACCCCTTTTCGGGCCCGACATTGACGGGATGAGATTTGATCGCGTTCTTGTGCCAAAGTTCCTGCACCTCCGCGAACCACTTCTTCCCTAGATCGCGATGGGCAGGAATGGCGGGGCGCTCGTAGCCCCCGCTGAGTTGTAGTTCTTTTCCGAAAATAGTCTGCCCCATGACCCAGCTAGCCTTGACCAGTTGTCTCGGCGGTGTCTCGAGAAGCAGCTCAAGACCGACGTATGTTCCTCCCAATCGTCCCATGGCTTCATAGCAAAGTTTTATGGAGGCCGGATTGGCGATGATGTCCAAGACGCGATTTAGACGCCCCTTGGTGTAACTTTTAATATCCGCCGAGCAGTTGGGCGAGTTGTAATTAAATGCCTTCTCCGCCCCGTAGGATAGTGCCAGTCCAGCACTCTCAAGAGAACACACCGCTAGGGGACGCAGTCCAGACCTACCGAGGAGGGTATTGGTCAACAGCTGGTCAATACAAAATCAGAAAGCATAAGTGCTAGAATGCAACATGCGGACTTACGCCTTCAATAATTGAATTGCCATCGTTCCGGTAGCTGTGCCGCCGCCATACACTAATACAGGGAACGCCTCAGCCCCGGAAGCCGGCTTCTCGGGACTGAAGCCGATCTTCAGGTGTCCGTAAAACGCCACGCCAAGCGTCGCGATCCCCGTCCCTCCTATGGCCGCAGCCTCTTCCCACGACACGCCCAATGGAATCTTCATGAGAATGTCGGCCGTTGCGGCGACGTACTCAGAAAAACACCCGCCGGCGCGGTTCGCCGGGTTGAAACCGTGCACAGCACCGCAGACACGATCCCCTATGGCAAGGTCCGGATGGCCGGCCTCTTGCACGTCGACTCCTAGGGCCACAATGGTGCCAGCGAAGTCGCTTCCGCCAGTGGAGCCGATGGCGGGGAAGTTGTCAGGCATTTTCCAGTCGCAGGGATTAAGTGCTACGGCCATTGTCTGGACCAGAACCTGATCAGACGCCAAGGGGACGGGCAATGCGGCGTGGGGTGACACAGCAATGTTAGCGCCGGAGGTCTTTGATATGCAGACAATTGCCGATTGGTGATCGGGCAGCGTGAATGATGACATGGTGGGTTCGATGAGGAGGGGGCAAGGAGGCTCTCGAGAATCCCGATATACGAGTTGAGGGTATCAATGATCAAACCCTACACAAACGAAATATTTGAGATGCTGGAGTCCTAGATTACCACCTGTGCGCCCTCCAAGTTTGCAAGATGACCTTTAAGGCTTATTGTGAAGTGCATTTTTGGCAGTGCATTTGTAAGGCGGTAAAGCGAACCTACCGATATCGACATTCGGCATCTACCGGTGGGATTTATGGTGATGAGGAGAATCGGTGATTTCAGTCGGTGTATTCTTGTATCACACTGTAGATAGGACAGTGTTATATACCTAGGTATGTATGTATACATGATCCTTAGGTGCCCATATATATGGATGGATGCAATATAAGTGTACACCCCGAAGCTTCCGCAGGGCCTTTTTTTTGAACGAGGAAGGGAGTCATTGTTGAACTCGATTCGCACAAGTCGAGATGGGGTTGGCACTCGCACGCATAATCCCCGTCGCAACCACCTTTGCTGTGTAAGTCAGGCCCCAAGCTTTGTTTATACAGAAAAATGTATCAGCAGGTTTCTCACAATGTTGTATGTGTCATAGGACTATGTGTCACTTTGATCAATACCTCATATTCTCCTCTTTTCTCTCCTCCAACGCCTCACCCCAAGCCAGGCAACGTGTCCTGCCACACATGCTGCGAAGCTATGTTCAGGGTGCCCTCCCCATCATCATCGTCCTCGAGTTTGTGTCTTACGGCGCTTTCGCCGCGAATGTGTACTACCGTCTCCCGCTTTGGAAGTGGTATGCCGGAGGCCTGGTGTGCTTCCTGTCGCATCTCTTTAATGCGCCATATTCCTGGAAGTTATTGACTGCCATCATGCAGGCAGATGAAGGGGCACATAAGGAAGAAAAGCAAGATATCCGGCCCACGCTCGAGAAATTCGTGCGGATGAACAAGTTGAGGCTTATCCTCACCGAGTTACCCCTGATTTGTATCGTCCTTGGTGGGTCCCTTATTGGGGCTTAGTAGAGACAGACAGTCACTGGTAATTCTATGAACACGTCGCTTGGATGTCGGCTGAAATAATGATGCACGAGGAGGTTTGGGGAACCGGAAATATGTAAAGCATGATGGAATGCATCTATTTCCTATCTCAATATAGACCCTGTCAACTTTCCATTCTTTGGACATTGTAGCGGTCTTAATAACGAGTAATATAATCTTCATCCAATATTGGCTGGAGAGTCGTTCATCTTTTCAGGCGGCCTCTCCGAGTTCTCTAGACCATATTCGGTTTCTAGATTGTCTCTCAGCTTTATCTCCTTCTCCACAAAGACGACAAAAATCGACACGCCAGCAATGGCAGTAGCGACAATCCAAACGAGCTGAAGGCTACCGCTGAAGACACCGATCACCTGTTCTTGCGTGCGGCTCGTCATAGAAAGTATCCATTCTCTCGTAGCGTGCGAATAGGCCTGACCATTGGCAATTTGGGCTCTGACGGCGATGTCGTCAATGCGAATGGAAAGGCTGTCGCAACGACTATTAAAGATAGCAGCAGGAATTGAGACGCCCCAGACTGTTCCAAACGTACGTATGAATGCCCAAGTTGCAGCTGAAGATGCCGTGTCGTCCTCTGAGAGTGCAGCCTGCGTTGCTGGAAGCAGTGTGCTCAGTGCGAATCCGGACCCCAGACCTCCAATAAACTGGACGCACACGTACAAGGCCGTACTGCTATATTGATCAAAGAGGATGAAGAGACCAGTACCAAGAGTAAATAGAATGAAGGCCACGAGATGCAGCGGTCGGTACCTTCCGTACTTGGATAAGAGTACACCACTGATCATGCCGCCAGGGATGATAGTGACGACAGTGGGAAGCAGAAGAGCGCCAGATCGAGTGGGACCTTCGAGCTTTACTGCCTGGAAGTATACAGGCAGAAAGTAAAGGATCCAGAAAGACAGCAATGAATGCATGAAAGTGAGGTAGAAGGCAGCAGCGGAGGTCCTGTTCAGAAAAAGGTGTGGGGGTGTCATGGGTTCAGCGCACCATCGAGATGATTCGTATGTAATGAAGACAGCAAGACCGGCAAACCCTATAATTAGTGGCAAGAGAACACGCCACGAAGACCATGAGTAAACCGTACCGCCATATGTGAGAGCTATTAGGACGGCGGTAACAGAGGCGACTAGAATGACATTACCCACATAATCGATGCGGCGTAGACGTTTGGCAATCGAGGTCTCGCGTTTATAGTTGACGTGTAAGAAAGCAATGAGCATCATGAGAGCCACGGCGGCAATTGGTAAGTTGATCCAAAAGACCCATCTCCATGTCGAATTTTGGGAGATGGCTCCACCGATAAAGGGGCCTAGAGATGACCCGAGGGCAAATACGGCAAATATAATGCCCATAAACTTTCCGCGATCACGCAAAGGGACAAGATCGCAAATGATCATCTCGATCATCAATATGACACCCCCTCCCCCAGCTCCTTGAACAGCACGTCCAGCAATAAGCATCCCAGCAGAGCGAGCGCCGCCACTGACGCCGCTCCCAATTGCGAAGATGGCGACAACGGTGATAGTGAGCCAGCGGCGGCCGAATATGTCGGCAATTTGGCCATAAAGAGGCAGTAGAGCAGTGCTGATCCGGCGAGTACAGTGAGCTAGGTAGGTCGTAAAGAAGAAGCGCAAACAGACACTCACCTCGCTAGGGTATAAGCATTGACAAACCATACATAGAGCTCGCCAGCGTCAAGAGCGGCCGCGATGGATGGCATAGCGGTAGACGTGACGGTGCTTTCGACCGCAGCTAGCAACGAGGTGATGGCAAGCGCTAAGAAAATAGCCCAGAAACGCCAACCTCCATTCGATGAAATGGTTGTATTTGCAGTTGGAGCTAGAACTGTAGATAGACCGTTGGAAGAATCATCATTGGTGTTATTCTTCGTGTCGTCGCTGGATACAAGATCGGACAGGAAAACACCGTCGGTTGCCATCCTGGATCTCATAGATACTCAGGTAGGCACAAGAATGACGGGAAGCTTTGTTGGACGTAGTTGATGCAGCATAATACATGTATATTACATTTATATCTAAGACATTTTGCTAGATCGAGGTAGCAGATTTGCTTGGGGTAATGAAAGCGAAATCATTTTGTTGTCCGGACCCATGGCGCGTTTTGTGTCACCAGTACTCCGTAGTAAAATGAATGGGATGAGCATTTCGGGGACCTCTGGTGTTGTATTTTCGCCAACGTCACCGAGGCAACTAGAATTCGGATATGTTACAGAGACAATGGCGCTTATTCGGATAAGTTGTCGAACAAGTAAGTATCTACCTAGGTACCTATGTACGGTATGAGGCTGCAAAGGTAATGTCACATCCATTCGTAATGTGATAATTGAGAATAAAAGGCTCTACGTAGTAAGCTTAAGAAGGCGAAACATGGCTGTTTTGATTTGATATTTTAAAATATTATTGTTAAACCAACCCCCAAAAATATCTAAGAAGACCATGCCATGGTATTGTAGGGTGACTTACCCTTGCTTTAGGACCTGACCTTTTGATTGGCTAGGATCTTAACTCAGACTGGAATAATAAGAGGGGCATGGATAGTCACGTACATACCTAGGTAGCTCAAGTATCTATTCAACTCTTCGTAAAGCAAGTTCTGCTACGAATACTAGATGGAGTCATTGTCGCTGCCTCTTCATCCGCCACTTCGGTCGGCCTGCGCTCGGTGTCATTCTCAGAAGCTGCGATGCCCCGGCCGTTCTGGGAATGACCAAGCTTGTGCGCGATGTATCAAGGCCAGCGCTGCTTGTATCTTTGGTACGTCAGTAAGAGGAAAGCGTCCAGCTACCGTAGCTGCGCAGGGCCTCAGGACCGCCTCGGATATGGACAATGATTTCCCAACGGCCAAACGCGTCCATATAGCCACACGAACGTCCGTATCCGACCAGGAACCCGAACAGTTATTCTCTATTCCCGCTCTGGACTGGAGTCCAGCTCTCGACGAAGGCAATTTTACCGATCCGCTGGCTAACTCTCAGGGCACATCTACACCAACCTCAACGTCAACCGCTGTTGATACAGCTACTATTACCAATGCTCATATTCAAGTGGTTGAGAATCTCACACAACTGAATCTAAGTCTTATTCGCCATGCTCAAACCATTCCTCCACTCACTAGCCCGCCCCCGGATTTTACGAAGAGTGCCGAGCCATTCAAACTAGACGATATCTTCCAGATCACTACAGCCTTTCTGGATGTTGTTCGATCCCTTCAGCTTGAGGAGGGCTCGGATAGGCATTCACCAGGCAGTGTAGTCGTAGACGCGGCCACCGTGTTTTTGGTCATGTCCTGTTGGCGCCGTCTCGCTGATATGTATGATTGCCTCTTTGTCCTTGTGCGACGATGCGCCGAGCAATCCGTGCTGCCTGCAGCTAGGGAAGGGAATCCCGTTAGCCTGCCGGCTGTTACTATTGGCTCTTTCGTCCCCGATGCGACAACATCGATTCTTCTACAGATGGTGGCTACGCTGCAGCATTCCACCCAATTAATTAATCACATGTCCGACTTTGCGGTAAAGATGAGCTTAGAGGAAGGCTTTATTAGCACCGATGAAACGTGTAGCACCGATCTGCACCGCCGCGCAAGTAACATGCACCAACAAGTCCGATCTATCAAATCCATGTTGGTACAGACCGGGCTCTTGTGAGCAATCAGCCGCGCCTTCCCCCCGCCTTTCCGGTCGGTGCCTATAATTTACCGTATTACATGATCACATTACATTGTCACTTCCCGCCGCTTCGGTCAAGTCGCTTCGGCCAAGTACGTACCTACTCAGCCGTGTGCTCTGACTGATTCAGTACCAAATTAATATATACATATATATTTACCTCCGGAACCCTTCATTCCCCCTCCCTTTTTGACTTTGCCAAACAATCAGTGTCAAATAGTTCGATAGGTTCAATAACTCCACGTCAAATCATGGCAAAGCCCGAGCGTGTTCTTCGCCTTTCCGGCTCTTACCACCGCAAGGAAGGCATCTCCGAAAAGGACTTCCATGACTTCCTCTCTTACCGACACGGCGTAGAGTGTGCCAAGATACATGCGAAGTACGGAATTCTGAAATATCAGATGGTTTGTGCCCCTAAACACTGCTGTATTCCCTCAATGCCATACGCGCCACGAGGCCTTTTCTAATAGGGTTCCAAATTCAGGCCTTCAATACGTCCGCCACCCAAGGACTAGCACAAAGCATGAAGCTTCCATACAAGCTGAATCATCACGACCTTGAGATTGAATACTACTTCAAGGACGTTGCTTCCCTCCTTGCCGTCTCTGGTGACGAGGACTTCAAGGCTTTGCATGTAGAGTGCGAACCTTATGTCAACCTTGAGACAACAACTATCACTCTCACGTGGATCGAGGTATACCTGGAGGACGGTGAACTTGTCAACATCGACTCGGAAGGAAAGAGCCTACAGCCTTCTTTCGAGGAGATGTCTGACATCAAGGTGTCCGACAAGCCCGTTTCTAAGTATTATTGAAGACAATTTGTGCGTTTCTATGAACTACTCTGCGGCTTCGAGACAAGAATTTAACAAATTCTAGATATTATTTGGATCCTTGTCAAATGGAAGCCAGAGAAAGCAAAGGATTGTTGCAAAATGCAACCCCCTAGGGGCAAATCGAAGAGCTCTTGTTCTCGTCGTCTTGAAGCTGGATTAAAACACGCTCCTGATCATTCGCTTGTCATGAATAATTTTCTAAACTTGCCTTTGGGGCATTTTGAGAATACGATCTACTGCTTCTTCCATATCGTGATTCCTATAGTTATTTATGCGAGGCTGCCATCCTAGTCCTAGATTCAGTACTAACTCAGGGTGTGAGAAAAAGGATTTCACGTGCAAATAAGATAAGTGGCAACATAACTAACTATGAGCCGCAATCTTAAGTTACATCGACTTAGTGGACCAGAAATACATGTATGTTCTATGAGCCGCGAACAGGGAACATCTGCTACCTAATTATAGATGAGACCTTGCGGGTGTTAACTAGTGTGTATTTGCTGGTCCATCAACTGCAGCCTGTTCAGGAGACATGGATCGTGTGAATCCAGGCATTTATACAATAAATAAACATAAATCCAGTCTTATATAATTATCTTCATTTCCTCCATAGTTGATTTTAAACCCAGAAAAACTTGCATATCACAAGATGACAGTGAACAGAAAGAAAAACCAAGAGCTAGAGATCCTGAGTGGCCCTGTTCCTACCTCCACCACTGCACATACGATTGATTTCAACAAAACAAATATTAAAGAGTATGCAGATTTCTTAGCAATGACCATCGAAGACGTGCTCACGCAAAGAAAATGCGCGGACCTGCTCAAGCTCGTCAGTCCGCCTAATGGCACCGCATGGCCACCCGCTACGGTGACCGTCTACAACGGATCTCAGATCTTAGACTCGAAATCTCGTTTCAGTGACCGAATCTTCTACACATCGTAGGCTCTTGCAGATCGCCTGTTAGAGCGAATCCTTAGGCTTATACCTCCTGAGATCATCACGCTAAAAAACGCACCTGCCATCACCGGCCAGTTTCCCATTATTCGTATTCGCAGAGACGTGGCGTATCACTCAGCTGAGAGACGAATTGCGATTCCTAAAATATGGACCTGGACAGTACTTCAGGCCTCATTGCGACGGACACTTCGTCGACGAGGACGGGGCAGAGAGCTTCCTCACCGTGCATCTGTACCTGAATGGCGGCAATGATGTGGTAGAAGGAGGGGCGACAAGATTTGCGGTGGACTTCAATAACCCAGACGCTAGAACACTGGATATCAATCCTAAGGCAGGGAGTTTGGTGATATTTCAACAGAAGGATATGAATCACGAGGGGGTGGAAGTCATGAGAGGGACTAAATATACGATGAGAACAGACGTCATGTACAAAAAGGTAGGCATGATTAGCCAGTTAGGCCATTGAATATTAGCCTAGGTATGACCTATAGATTGGTTAGGTAATCGGCCTCAGCCCCTTTTCTCGCTAGCGGTTACCCAATGACTTCGTGATGTGTGCGTTGTTAGACTGCAACAATGGGATTTGTCTAGTACAAAGTGTCATTTACCCAGTTTATACTTGCTTAGGATTTACGATAGTGTATATATTGGAGCTAGTCTACCTACAAGGTAAGTAAGTAGATAATAGCTAGGTCTACAAGACAATTGTGTTAATCACCACACGTATGCTAGAAGTTACGTACATGTGATGGTGTGTAGTAACTTATAATTGCAGTTACCTAACCTAGACTACGTAGGCCACCAAACTACACGTTCGCTACTAAGGTAATTGCTATAATGGCATACGCGGTATGATTATTAATAAGCTTGTTTAATTACGTTCATCCTTAGCAACGAGGTTATCTATTTAGAAGGTAGCGGACAATTGTGTTCTATGACGCGAATGTTCTCAGTTTATCGTTTCGGGTCACATTTTTACTCATCCCCTAACTAAAAAAAACAGTACTTTTTACACTTAGGGAAACAATACTGTACTTGACTCTGGTGTGCCTGCCCATACGAGTTGACCTTTACCGTACGAATGGGCCTACTTTACGAGTTAGCCTCTACCATCTAGTTCTGTCAGGGCATCCATCAAGTCAAACAAGTCAAACTTGAAGCCATACTCGATTTGTTCAAGTCAAGTCAAATATCAGAAAAAACGTAAATACTTGACGTTTTTGACGACTTGACTTGGTATACCCACCTAAATTACAGGGGTATTTACAGGGGGTGTAACCACTGTATTTCCGTTCTGCCCCTCGTCGCCCCTATCGTCGCCCTCGCCGTCGCCCTCCTGCAGCTGGCTCAACAGCTCCAGCAGCTTTGGGAGGGAAACAGGTCTCGATATAAGTAAAACGGGTAGCCCTGGCAGCTGGGTAATCCAGCTATGCAGGTCCCTTGCGGCTCGGGAACGCCGTATTAGGGGGGTATGAATGGGGTCGTGGGTAAGGGTTCATGGCAAAAACACCACTATATTATCCACTATTGGGACATATGTGCGTGTAAATAGCTTCGGGAAATTAGTATCCACTCAAGTCAAATAATGAGTAAAGTTTGACTCGGTAGATTTGACCAAAGGTACTGACTTGCTTTGATCAAGTCAACACCAATCAAGTCAAATCCCGGGTTGACTTGGTGGATGCCCTGAGTTCTGTTGGAATTGTTTTCTGGGTGGATTTTGCTGATTCCCTAAATAGGAAAGTACCTAGGTAGTTTGGTCTTTGCACCTAGGGCAGTAATATGGACAGCGCATCAGTAAGAGATCTTAGGCTTCTGTGCCGCCTCATGGTGAGATCCCCACCGAGTAGCCGGGCAGGCCGGGGTGGCGTCCAGTGGAAATAGTTTCTTAATTAAAAATGTTATGCCGGGTTCGGGTAGTTATTATGTGGATGGGATCGACGATAAAGTGGAGATAGCTGAAAGAGGATCGTGATGATTTTATAAGGGGCTCGAAAAGCTTGTTGCATCGCTTTTAGAGGAAGTTAGTCATAATACTGGCCATACTATGTACGTGATTAAGAAGGCCATTTATCGCACTAGTTAATTTTCATCACAGTAACTTGTCTAGTGACATACTTGTGAAGGAGTGACTTTGTCACTGCTGCTTCAAATCACATGGAAACGATCATATTAAGAATGTCTCTCGGGCTTACCCGGACGTTGGAAGACCTGCCGTATTAGGGCCGGCTTTCAGCTTAATATGTGGGGTGGCTGCCCTAGAAGGATGTTCAACTACGCCACACACGAGCTCACGACATGCTGCTTCATTGGCCGAAGCAAATGAGGAATTTAAGTACCAGACTTGTATATAAATCATGGGAAGATTGACTGAGTCCGTTCCCAGTTCTTGTTTAATCAAGACCGGTTAATCTTCTACTTTGCTAGCAAGGGTCTTGTAAGCACCATGGAGCTCACTTTGTTTGCTGTCGTAGCCGTTGGGATCTCGGTTAGCATCATGATAACTTGGCTCGGATTCTTAGCTGACAGAAAGATTTAGTACCTCCCCGTCGGTTACTGTGCAAGTTCAAGCACGAGCACTACAGATGGAATATCTAGCTGCGGGGATGCATGGATACCCGGGGACGATGTTATGATTGCCCAGGGAACCGACCAACGACCAGGTTTTAGCACTGCCGTGAAAACATTTTGCTCTGCAGCGAATGGGCAGACGGTGAAGCCTGATGGGTATCTTTCGATGGCGACGGAAGTCTTTCTCAGTGGAGGAAAGGATCCCACTACCTACGGCATTCTGGGGTTTGTATATTGTATGTTCGTCCTAGTTGAAATCCCCGTCCAAGGCTAATGTTCGATGTAGTTGAGGTTCATAATAAAGAAAGCTCGGATCATACTATCTCAAGTCAGTGCTAATTAATACCCACTGGTTTGGGACTTACCATTGACATGAACAGCTGAAAACTGCACAACCTATCTTTCGGCGTTGAGCGCAGATGGCGGTGAGTGTTCTGGAGCGACCAACCATGACACCAAAGGTGGTACTTGGCAAGTTGGGGATAATGGTGTTTCATACCATGCCCTTGGTAATGAGATACCACCTCAGCAAGATGCGATTGACAAGTTGTTCTCCGGTGCTGCTCTGGCGGCCCAGAGCGTCAACAAGGGATCCGGCCCGCCTTTGAATCCATGGCCTCTAGATTCTGTCAACATTGTAAAGCCGACAAACTGCCACAGCCATAACGATTACACTCGGAACATTCCCATTTATTCGGCCATGAGTGCAGGGTGTATTGGCATCGAAGCTGACGTCTTCTACGTGGACGGAGATGTCATTATCGGCCATACCATCCCAACGCCTGGGAGAACTTTGTCGGTCCAGTACACTGAGCCATTGCGAGCAATCTTGGACCACAACAACGGAGGATCTCCCGGTAGTAACGGTCTATACAAAGCTGAACCTAGTCGAGGCATCACATTGCTGGTGGATTTCAAGACTTCTACCAATGAAACCTTGGATGCTGTTGTAAAGGTAACTATGCAAATATACATTTCGACACAAATATCTGGGAAAAGGTAGCTAAGAGGAAGTCAGGCCCTTCAACCCCTCCGAGATGGCGGATACCTTAGTCACCTTGAAGATGGCAAATTTGTTCAGAAACAAATTACCGTCGTAGCTAGTGGAAGTGCCCCGTTCGATCGAATCAACGCGGGCGACGGCGTTCCCGACCGAGATTTGTTCTACGACGCCAAGGTAGACCAGTGGAATTCCGAATACACCAGTGCGAACTCTTACTACGCCTCGGCCGACTTCGAGTCCGATATTGGAAGCCCCGGAAGCGCGACAGATTTCACCCAGGATCAGAAAAACAAGGTCGAAACTCAGGTATCGGATGCTCATGGAGCAGGGCTTATTGTTCGATATTGTAAGTTTGATTGAGATGAATCCTCTATTTAGGAAGCACGCTGACATCCCATGCCCGATAGATGATTTGCCAGGCGATTACATGTGGGAGCCGCTGGCAGCGCTCGGTGTTGATATGCTGAATGCTGATGATATGTATGACACGGCGAGGCTCTCTCGAGTATAGGAAACTTGAAAGATATTATTTATGGCTATTAAATGAAATGTAGGTATCTGGTCAAGTGTATCTTCCGAAAGGGGTGAAGGGGGATAGGAAGATATTGTATGTAATTGCATGATAAATGAAGGTGGGCGACAACAAGCAAATTGTATGTACCATGGTCCATACTGTATACATACATATAACTCGTATAGAAAATGTTTCCTGGATATTTCATGAGAGGTAGATAGGTACAAAACGTTCATCTTTTTAACATAGCTGCTTCTATATTTTTTTCAGCCATCCTAGGTAGGTATGAGAAAGGAGAAGAAAGGAGAGTTAATACCAAAGTTACTCGGTACTAATCACGTCAATTAAACCGTTAAGTACCTCAGTACCTTGTGTTCCGCTCTCGGAAGAGGTACGAGTGCTATGCGGGCACAGTGCAGCAAAAGCAAGGTACCAAAATACCCCACTACCACTAATAATTTTTTGTGATTCACTCACATTACAAGAACAATTTAGTTGAAGTTGTATCTTTTTAACAATAACAACAACAAAAAACACCGAATTCCGTATTCGCCAATTCAACTCCAGAAACAGCTCTGGAACTACAACAAAATCATGGGCAGCTTACCTGACCCGACGGTTGACCTTGACTGGTCGGGCTATGCTGGCTCAATCCATGAACGCTTCCGGGCCCAGGCCGAGAAGCACCCCGACAGCATCTGCGTCCTAGAGACCAAGTCGTCGACCACTCCTGAGAGACGCTTCACCTACCACCAAATCTATGAAGCTTCCAATACTCTCGCCTGGTACCTCCACAATGCTGGAACTACGAATGGCGACGTCGTCATGATTTGGGCGCATCGTTCTGTTGATTTAGTTATTGCCTTCATGGGTACTCTGGTATGTCACGACTTTTATTATTCGGTCCTGCCTTTTAATCTCATGCCAAAACCAAATTTTATGTCCAACTAACCTAATCTCACTCTTTCAATTACAGGCATCTGGGGCCACTATGACTGTCCTGGATCCTGCGTATCCTCCGGCTAGGCAGAAGATCTACCTCGAAGTATCTCAGCCACGTGCCTTGATCAAGATTGGCCGTGCAACCGATGAAAATGGTCCTTTAGCAGATTTGGTTCAAGACTACATTGACCAAGAGCTTCAACTGAAGGCCCAAGTCCCTGAGCTACGCCTTCTTGACGACGGCAGTCTCATTGGAGGCCAAGGAGATACCCAAGATATCTTCAATGGAGTCAGAAGCCTTGCCTCATCTCCCCCTAATGTGGTAGTCGGGCCCGATTCCAACCCCACATTGTCATTCACGTCAGGAAGTGAAGGCCGACCGAAAGGAGTCCTCGGTCGCCATTTCAGTCTAACCAAGTATTTTGATTGGATGGCTGAACGCTTCCACCTCTCATCTGAAAGCAGGTACACCCTTCTCTCTGGCCTCGCACACGACCCCGTGCAGAGGGATATTTTCACGCCACTCTACCTCGGCGCCCAACTTCTTGTCCCATCCAAGGAGGATATACAACATGAGAAACTTGCCGAGTGGATGCGCGAAATGAAGCCCACCGTTACCCATCTTACCCCGGCGATGGGTCAGATTTTAGTGGGCGGTGCCACAGCCGAATTCCCTAGTCTAGAGCACGTCTTCTTCGTCGGTGACGTGCTGACAACCAAGCAGTGCCGATCTCTCAGGCAGCTTGCCGTGAACGCCAACATTATTAATATGTACGGGACCACGGAGACACAGCGATCTGTCAGCTATTTTGAAGTCCCGAGCCGAGCAAGGGATCCCGAATTCCTCGGTAAACTTAAGGACACAGTTCCGGCAGGCCAAGGGATGCAAAATGTCCAGCTCCTAGTTGTCGATAGGGAGAACCGAACCCGACTTTGCCAGGTCGGAGAAGTAGGGGAGATCTTCGTTCGGGCTGCCGGCCTTGCTGAGTAAGCTAATTCTTGTCATATATATATATACTTTCCTTGTCACTAACACTATCGCTCCTAGGGGATATTTAGGAGATGCGGCTATGAATGAGCAGAAATTCTTGACGAACTGGTTCGTCGACAACAAGAAATGGGTCACGGCGGACAAGGAGGCGAGCAAGGATGAACCTTGGCGACGGTACTATAAAGGCCCAAGGGATCGGCTCTACCAAACGGGGGACTTAGGACGATACCTTGAAACCGGAGACGTCAAATGTACCGGCCGTGCTGATGACCAGGTCAAGATTCGCGGGTTTCGCATAGAACTCAACGATATCGACAGTAACCTCGGTCAGAACCCACTGATACGAGACTGTAAGACCCTTGTGCGAAGAGATCGAAACGAGGAACCGACCCTAGTCAGCTACCTCGTCCCCGAAGCAGCTGAGTGGAAACGCTGGCTTACTTCTCGGGGGCTAGAGGATGTGGAAGATGAGGGTGTTGAGATGGGAAACACGCGCGTATTTTTGAAGAAATACCGAAGCATGCAAACCGAGGTACGAGATCACCTGAAGTCTCGGCTACCAGCATATTCGGTGCCGAGCATTTATATCGTTCTCGACAAACTGCCCTTGAACCCCAATGGCAAGGTTGACAAGCCGAACCTTCCATTCCCCGACGTCACTGAACTTGTCGAAGACGCTTCGGAAGAGGACCAAAGAAGCTGGGAATCATTGACTGCCACTGAGAAAGCAGTGGCTCAGAAGTGGGCAGATCTCATTCGGGGTGTCAATCCGAAGACGATTAGACGAGATAACAACTTCTTTGATCTGGGTGGGCACAGTCTCCTGGCCCAGCAACTCCTTCTAGAAGTTCGGAGAGGCTTGGGCGCCGACGTCTCTATCAACACCTTTTACGAGCATCCGGATTTAGCTAGTTTCAGCTCCCACGTCGAGAAAAGAACACGAGAGGCCGGCAGTGGTGACAACAAGCCTAGTGACGCACAGGAGGAGTATCCCGCATACACCAAGTCTCTAGACGAATTAACGAGTCAATTGCCCGACAGATACCAATCTGCTGATCTTGAGATCCTTGGTACATCTGGAAGCTTGACAGTTTTCCTTACGGGAGCAACCGGGTTCTTAGGATCGTATCTCGTGAAGGACATTCTCGAGCGGACATCTCGCAATGTCAAGTTAATCGCACACGTGCGTGGTGTCAAAGACTCGACAGCCGCACTTCAGCGACTTCGCCGTTCCCTACAAGGTTACGGCCTGTGGAGTGACGACTGGCAGGAGAGATTGGGCGCTGTTGTGGGTGACCTGTCGAAGCCCCAACTCGGCGTCGACGACTCGACCTGGCAACATTTAGCCCAGGAAGTTGACGTGATAATACATAACGGAGCCAATGTACATTGGATTCGAAAGTACCAGGACATGATGGCATCCAATGTGTTGTCGACCATCAACGCGATGAAGCTCTGCAACGAAGGGAAGGTGAAAGTCTTCTGTTTCGTAAGCTCAACTAGCGTTCTTGACACCGACTACTACATCAATCTGTCAGAGGAGCAGACCAGGACAGGTCAAGGTGCCGTGATGGAGAGCGACGACATGAATGGAAGCCGCACTGGACTCGGTACGGGATACGGACAGACCAAATGGGTATCAGAACAACTTGTTAGAGAGGCCGGGCGAAGAGGCCTCCAAGGCTCGGTCATCCGGCCGGGGTACGTACTGGGCGATTCCCAGACCGGCGTCTGCAACGTCGACGACTTCTTGATCCGAATGCTGAAAGGCTGCATACAGCTAGCAGCCCGCCCCCGCATCATCAACACTGTAAACGCCGTGCCCGTGAACCACGTCGCGCGAGTAGTCGTCGCCGCCGCCTTGAACCCCCTCCAGGGCGGCGTCCACGTAATACACGTGACCGCGCACCCGCGTCTACGCATGAACGAGTACCTATCCATACTCGAGTATTATGGCTACAAGACGCCCGAGGTCAGCTACGACTCCTGGAAGCATGAGCTGGAGAATTTCGTGTCGGCCGGCGCGCTCGAGAAGGACCAGGAGCAACACGCGCTTATGCCGCTGGCGCACTTTTGCATGAACGACCTTCCCGCAACCACCCGCGCCCCGGAACTGGACGACCGGAACGCGGTCGCCGTGCTGAAGGCGGATGCGGAGAAGTACACCGGGGTAGACGAGAGTTCCGGATACGGTATTACGAGGGAGGATGTGGGGAGGTACCTGAGGTACCTGGCCGAGATCAAGTTCATCAGCCGTCCCATCGAGAAAGGAAGACCGCTGCCAGCCATTGGGGCAGGCGTTGTGCAAGCGCTAGCGGCAGGGGGAACCGGGGGTCGCGGAGGCGCTCCTTAGTCTGGATGCGGCATGCTAGATTTCGGGTCCTAGGTTACCCATGATATCCTATGTAGATCACTACGAAATACCTAGATAGGCGTTAGGTAACTCATCATAGGGAAAAGGGTCAATACACGGAAAAGTTTACTGGATTTGACTGATTACACAATTAATAAACACGGTATAGCATAAGAGGATTCTTTAGGAACATGTACGAGCAAATTCAGCTATGCTAGCGTAAAGTGCATTATGAGACTAGGCCAACTTACATGCCAATTATTTCTATTGACTCGGCATGTAATAGATTTCTAAGCATTCTAAACCTGACTTGGCAGGTGCGTTTTGGGGGATGAGACGGGTGTTTTCATCATGCAACACAGTACATTCACGGATTGTTATATATTCCATAGATAGTCGTTCTCAGAGCAATCTCATTAAAGACAAGACCTCGCCAATATACCTCTTACATGCACCCATACTTTTATGAGGTCGAGTCTACATAGGATGCCAAGAACATAAATCTCGAAGTCGACGAGATATATATACTGTTCCTGGTCGGTTATTCTTGTACCTAGGAAGTATGTCTGAATGGACTGATGGATTTGAGGGTTTCTGGGAAGGACGAATTCATGAACGACTAATAGCACACCCCTACTGAAGACCTCCCTGCTATTTGCTGAGCAACATGAATCGCCCCTATACACTGTTACTGCTTTGTGCTTTGGTTCGATGAGCACTAGGGGCAAATTCGATGAAGTAACCTCCTGGCGAGATAACCCTAAGGCCGTCGATTGCACTTTATACAATGACTGAAGACCACAATTTAGCAATGACCTGCATGTCCCATACGGAAAATCGGATGTATCTGTTTTCCGCAGCGTTGTAGGTCATTTGCTCAAGGATCTCATTCTCAGTTTGCTGAATTTCATGAAGTCCTCCGTCAATACGATTAGGCTCTGGATCAAGTATGAATCCGTTTCAAGATATTACTTGGGGTTTATCATGTCGACCCAGTCTTGATGTTGGATTTCCTATTCGTATTGGCTCTCCATTCTGGTCCCCATTATCATGTTTCTGATGTTATTTCTTGCACTCCACACGATATTCTCGGTCTTGCCCTTCTCGCGAATCTGTCCGTCTTTAACCGTCTGAATATCGCTGTCGCCATTGACGAGACCTCTGGCCTTGTGGTGGAAGAATATAGGGGGCGTCACACTGATGCATTTTGTATCGAGTCCGCGGTCGCCGGCTGCCGCAGGATCTTCGACGCCCCAAGTTGAGACTGCTCGTCTGCAGAGTCCAGCAAGAGCATTGTCAAACGGACCTGTCAGATGGTCTACCGAAAGATCAAACAGGACTTTGCGGGCTCCCCTCTGTGAAAGAGCATATGCAAACGTACAGATGGGGGCACCGGTGATGTGCACCCAGCGCGTGTACTCGGGGTTATTCTGGAAGTCGACGAGGCCAGTAACCTTATTCTTAGGGGGGACGGTTGAATCCTTCTCGATAACGAACTTGCGCGACATATATCGGATACCAGGATCATCGGTAGGCCTCGCCTTGTTCTCATCCAGCGTTTCGGGGAAGACCTCTCCACAATGTCCAAGCCACATGAGATCCCACTCATCGCCATAAGGAGAGTCGGGGTTCGATGCGGAGGAGAGGAGGGCTCTAGCGCCTTGAGCAACTCTCTCCAGCTGTGGTTTAAGTCTTACGTCCCAATCCTAAAAGGAGTCCTGTTAATATAGGATATGTAAACCGTATTTCAATGATTTTCATTGTTTAGACTGACCATGTCGTCTTCCATGATAAGGGCTGAGCTCAGGTCATCTTCGATGATCCTGCGAACTGCATTCATATGTCCTCTCCAACTTCCAAGGTTTGTTTCCCATAATTTCTTCCTATCCGCACCAAACGGAACAGCTTTATCAGGTATCTTTTCTCCCTTAACGCCTTCGATCCACTCGACTTGGAAGCCCGTCAAGGAGCTAGTAAGTGCGATGGCATCGCGCTTGTCGGTCCGCTCTGGAAGGCCGACGATCAAAATCTTCTCGAAGCCCAGAGTCTCGTTAGAAACTCGATTGACGTCAGCGGGGGATGCGTGACCGTTGTACTCCTTGCCATAAAACCGATCGGTCTTTTTCGATGGTGATGCCGGTGGGATACGGGAAGCGCTATGGCCAATAGAGTTCAGGTCGAGATGTGTAGATCGTGGAGTGAAGATGAGGAAGCAAATCATGAGCAAAAACGCGGCAACACCAATCACGACGTGCCTCGGTGGTTGGCGGAGAGCAGCCATTTTAACGGCAATGGACTAGACTCATCGAGCTGAAGTCGAACGAAAATAACTTTGTTACTCGCAAATTCACGAATGTAACGCCGAAAGGTAAGCCGTTAAAATAGGAAGAAGAATGCTGGTTCTCGAGGAATAAAGAAAAAGGAAGTACCTAATGTATTACACACCGACTTAGGAACATTGGAAAAGAATGCGAGAGAGGTCAAATATATGTATTAGGTCCAATTCATGGTGAGAGGGGATTCGACCGAGTGTACCTAATGGAAGACTTTTTATTAGTATCGAAAGGTTAGGGAAGTGTAAGTGTGTAAGTGGGAGGATGACAGGCATTTAAAAGATAACATCAGTGAATTACCTAGGTACATCCTAGGTATATCGTGCCTCCAAAAATCGACTTAGCAGCTTAAGTAAGCTTACAAGGTAGATAGGTACCTCTTATAGGCTGAGACTGAAGTATGGGATATTTATTAATGAGATAGTCCTTTCCGTTCTATTCTTGTCATACTCTGTACTACCATACTTCCCCTTTCGGCTGTCAAGTACCGAGGTACTTCCCAAATTGCTACCTCTAGGTAGGTATCTATTTTATCCATATCACATCTATGGATACCCAAGTAAGAATCATTACCTAAGTTACAAGTAGGTATAGATGATGGCGACATTCAGGTTACAATAGGTGGTTTATTCTATACTCCTTAGTGGTGTATCTTCCAAGTATAGAAAGATCTCCTCCAGCATTGATACGTGATAGCGTCAACACCTCCAAGCTATCTCATTCCCAGTCCCTTAAAAAAGTAAGCGAAAATAATTGGTACTCACAAATCAGATTTTCACATACGCATGAGACAAAAGTGGGGGAAAGAAATGCCTAAGCTCCAACTTTATAAACACCTGTGATATGCGAACCTCTCGCAATGTCAGGGGGTATCTTGTATGTACAACCAACTCGTGTCGCCCTCTAGGCTGTGCCAGTAGACGACCAACCAATGACCAATCAATGAAAGTATGTACTTGGCCATGGCCACGACAACATCATACCCCCTGTACTAATAGACATGATCCTCCCCTAACCGATGTCCATCGATGTTCTTTTTGGTATGAATCGTCAGATCATGCCTACCAATCTCATTTATGTCATGTTAACTGTGAAGCCAGCAGCTACCAATCCGATATACGATCGAGACCAAGATATTTGATCCGTATACATCACCCGCCAGAGCAATCACCTTCAAATGATTGTGACTTTCCTCCGTAGAAGTGTCGAGATCAAGAGGTCTAAATTTTGACTCGGGCGTGTCGTCGAAATTGCGAGTAAGCGTAATGCACAAAACGCCGGCAGGCGTTTGTAAATACGGGTGAAATACAAGGATGCTGGGAATCCTTGAAGTGCCTAGGAAAAATAAAGTAGAGCCTGGAAAGCCGTGGCTGTATGAAAATGTATGTGTCGTTCCTATTCTATCCTAGGCTGCTGTTGCGAATTGACTGGGAACTGAGCTCCTGGAACGACATTTCAAGGAACGAGATCGTTTGACTGTAGCTCTTCGATAAAATCGTCGAGAAAGATGATTCTAAATCGACCAGCATATTTCTCGAAAAACTTTGGGTTAGTCCAGGCAGACGAAATAGCGAGTTTCCAAGTGACCAATTCAATCATCCACCCTTTGTCCAGTGCTCGGGTCGCATATTGTAAGAAGCCGTTAGAAAACTCGGCTTCTGCTGCGTCCCCTGTTGCCAAGATCATGGTCCCAGGACAAGAAATATGATCCCACATGCTATTCATCATATTGAGATGAAGGTTCTCATCTACACCTTGCTCCCCATTTCGAACTTCATAATTCAAGGCGACCCCGTCATCCCCGGTGGACTCTCCCGTGCTAAGGTCGTGTATATCATTGGGGCTGCTCTTGGGTGACCTCTTGCCACGTCGCTTCGGATTACTCGGCTTTCTTGTCTGAACACGGCAGAAGATGTTCATCTTATAGTGTAGTTGGTCTGCCTCCGAGAAATAGCGCGGCCAGAACTTTCGGGGATCTTCAGCAGAATAGCCAGGTGTAGACCCAGCTAGGATTCTCTTGTGAGCGTTTCTTCCCCTCTCCATCACAAGGGCTAGTACCTTAAACGAGAATGTAGGTGCAGGTACTCGATGGCTCTGAGGAATTTTCTTTATAGCCTTGATTGTGTCACAGAAGCCAATAAATATGTTGGACATGTCCACAAATAAATGAAGATTGGCCTCGTCAGGCTTAGAAATCTCCTTATCAGTATCAACGTGCTTCATTAACTTTCGATAGAAGCGATCGCGAGCGACATAGATTGGCTCTAGATGGGTAGAATGTGATCCTGAGCGCACGCCATTCGATATATGTGATGAAGAGTTTTCGATAGGTGTAGTTGAAGTAATTGATGGGGTTTCTTTTTGTAGATGGCGCATGCTAGTGCGACTGCCGCTTTGCGTCGTGGTTGAAGGCGTCGCCTTGAGCGCTTCAAGCAAGTCCCAGTACTGGTACTGCTTGGCCATGTTCTTAGCCCCCGACGAAGAGAGTGTTCCATCAAGGAACCACGGGATAATCTTATCGAGTGCCGAATTGTTCCTGCTGCTTGACTCCTGCAGGACTCTAGCCGCTGCCGCGTGAGCCGAAGTCGAATGTATAGAGGAAGCGGTCATTGGTATTTTAGAGTATAGTTGACTAGTGTAATAAGGGAATATATCATCGTCGATGCTTCTCTCGGGTGATAGCTGGGGGCGTGATTGGGTGGGCGTGGATAGGAATAGCTCGTAGTGCTGAACATTAAACCTTGATATGTGGTGGCCATCTTCGTCAAGACTAGCCGCCTTGAGCTGTTCGCTAGCACTATGCTGCTGGATGATGTCTGGTGACCCAATAGACGAATTTGGTGTAGAGATGCTGGTGTTCGGGCTACTTGCTGGAGCCGTTAAAGTTGGACTGATACTACTGTGGCTCTGGGTAACAGTAATCGACTCCTGATTCGCAGCAGGAGAAACAAGCAGAGTAGTGAGAATCTCACCCAGGCCATCTCCAAGTCGAGGCATTGGTGATTGCTTGGTTTCCAAGGACCCAGGCGGGCCCGGTCTTTGCGGAACTCCCTTCATTTTTGAAGGCGGTGCCAAGAGAGTGAAGCCTCGGTCATGTGCTTCGAGGGCCATGCTTGACGTGGAAGAATACTAGTCGATTGAGAGGATCAACTATAGACTTGAACTGACCAGCAATCAGTCGAATGTCGGAAAGGAATAAATCTACTCGATATCAGCAAATTACCTATGTAATATGTATGCAAGGTTGTTTTTGTTAGCCTGGTGAGATTCGGAGATGCGCGATGTGTGGCGAGACGGACACGAAATGCGGGAGACGAGCACTTGACGCGGTCGGATTGGCGTCAACGAAATTGATGAAAGTTATAGTGCATACAGGAAAGCCACTTGTCATAGGTACATATTGAGTGAAATTTGGGGCAACCTACAAGTCAAGAGTGTTGTTGAATTAGAGAGGTGAAGATTGTGAGGTTCTCTGTGGCTAGATGTGTCCATTCTGGTGAAGAACTTGGGAATAAAAGATAGCAAGAGAAACTCGTAACGAGCGCGAAAAAATTGACTGGCGGCTGAGTTTTAGTCTTGATATGTTGGTGATAATGAAAAATAAATAAATAAAGGTCCAGGTACAGTGGTCGATGACGAGGTTCAATATTTAGATGGTACTTAAGTAGGGTAGGTTAGGTACTCATGTATCTCTGCGTGGTAGGTAAACTTTAAAGATGTGCAGGCGGGGTCAGCCTCAATACCCCACAATTTTCTCCCGTACCTGCATGTACCTACCTCCTAATACCTAGGGAATCTAGGCTGTCTAATATCGCGAAGGGTACCTGATGACACAGTATTTATAGAAGGAATTTGTGTGCACCTTATTATAAAACTCGAATCTATGAAGCAAGCAGGTATACCGTATTTCACAAGATTTTCTTTTTTTCTTTTGATCCCTTTAAAAAAAAGGAAACGATCCGATTTCGTGTGCCTTGGCAAGGTACGTACATAAGTTTCGCTCGGGGGGCTTGAGCTTCAATCTAGGTAGTACGTACATGTAACGGCCCATATATACTTATTATAGGAAAGAACTTTGGAATGAGTCAACGGTGGAAGGAAACATCAGTAATCTTGGATTCTTAAACTCGAAAAGCTGAACTGGGCATTCAAGACTGCAATTCTTACCGACAACTCTAAGTACATATATGTGGTCACAAACTTTACATTGCTACCATTTCTTACACACTCATATAATGCTTCCTATGCAGTTTACGATAATGAACAACACTCTTACGTTATTAAGCTCAATTTGAATTTTTTTTAACACAGACTTTTTAACTCATAAGCTGATAGCGCGCTTGGTTTTTGATATACCTATACCTACGTAGGTACCCAAGATCGTTCTAAATAGCTACGTTTAAAGAAGGTAACCTCAGGAGTGGATATGCTTGTGGTAGGTCTCGGATTAATAAGTTACCGATTCATTTTCCCATATGTAATTGCCATGTAAAGTTGTACGAATTTAAGTAAGGGATTTCTATAAGGTTCTCTGGGGGGGAAACCTATCAGGAACAGCCCCGCAAATCCTAAACGGTATGACACATTGATGGAAGTACGTTTCTGAGCCGTTCTTAATATTTAAGGCTTGAGTATGTATTACCTAAGGAAACATAGGCAAACCGTCTATAATACTGTATAATACGGCAGAGAGACCCAACGGAGAGGGAACGGGTGCGCTATCTTGTTCTAAGCCTAGATCCAATCGATTTGATCTACAATTCCCTGTCTGCTATCTACCACTCTACCACTTCAACTTTACACCCCCCCGGTCGGTCGAGTTCACCATCAATCTTCCCAACTTCAATTCGATAGATGGGATGGTGATCTGGATGAAAGGACATCTTTCGGAAACCATTTCGCTTATTGACTGTACTACTATTGTCCTCTTTAGATTCCAGCAGAGACAACCGAATATCCAGAACCAAGCGTAACCAAACTTTGCGGGGACACCGACTTGATCTCTCTGTGTGTTTCAGCGAACGCCACTACTATTTCCCACGTCGGTTCGAATCTTCTTCGCTCTATCTCGGTCATTTCTTATATCGATTGGATGCGCGATATCATCTAAAGCGCTAGCCTCAAGTCCAGTCCAAATGCGGTCGTCCGTTGAATTCGTAATTGCAGCCTATTCAACGCCTTGTCATTCATAGACCACACTGCGCCTACCTGATAGTAGGTACACTGTCTGGATGAGGTCCGTTTCTCTCCCTCCTTTTCCACAGCTCTCGAGTAGCGAAATTATATTTCTTAATATACTTGCCAACAACTTCTTCTGGCCCTTTGCATATATTGTCTACCCTACGAGTTGAGCTGTGATCGTCTTCATGTCCGTTAACTTCTTCGAGTATGATAGCTCTTCATTACCAAATATATCACTCGACATATTTCCTCTAAATCACCATATTTCATTCGGGTCGAAAACGATTCCTGCGTCTTAATATTACCACAGTGAGGCGGTTTATGCTAGGTGATCTCGAGGCTTATACACGCCGGTTCTACCTCCTAGATAATAGATGTGACCGAAATGGACAACTTCTTCGGCAACCAGCTCTCTCAGGAGGAGCTGCAGCGCCGCCATGCCCAGCAACGCAACCAAAGACGTCAGGTTTCGGCATTAAACCAGTCAGCCCAGCAGTCTCAATATTGCCCCGTCACTGCTACAAATCCTGACGCCTCTTTAATGAGCGCCGACTCCCTTGACGATATTATCTGCAGTAATTCCCAGGAACTCCATAGGCGACAAAGCTTGCCACAGCAATTTCCAACCCAGATGCCACAAGTAGATTCCGATCGGAGGATGTCCATGATGGAATTTGGTAGCAGCGATCCCTCCTTTAGGGATTATCAATTCGGAGTCATGCCGAACTCCTCGACAGACGCTATGAACAACGGTTTCCCTAGTCTCAATACTAACATTGCCCTACCCGGGACTTCAGCAGGGTTTTCTTCTCCGAGTATGCTTGCTGATGAGTTTTCAACACTTTCCCCGGAGATGGTTGGTAATATGATCGCCTTTTCTAATATGAACATGGGTCAAATGGGCACTGATGCTTCCATGAACATGTTCACATCGGCAGCTACGATGCCTAACACATTCCCATCCAACTCCATGGAAGGCCTGTCGACCGATTTCAACATGGATATGTCGAATGACAATTCTGGCATGGGAGCTGTTACAAACAACTCTACTACTGGCATTCCCGTAGATACCGGCGACGATACTATAATGAGCACCTCTCCACAGTTCACCCCCCCTATCCAACATACCCAGCGGACAAATCTCGGCATGGATACTTCCATGAATGGGTTCCAACCCAGTATTTCGCCCCAGCCTTCTTCCCAGGTCCCATCCCAGACCCTTGTGTCAACTACGCCCTCCTATGAGTCCCCCATGGCAACTACCACGGAGACAACCCCAGAGACCGCCGCCGCCGCCCAACCGGCCGTCTCGGCTAATCCCACTATGACTTCTCAGCCTCCAAAGGAGAAGACTATCTATTCTAAAAGCGGGTTCGATATGCTGCGAGCCCTTTGGCTCGTGGCTACGCGGAAAAGCCCACAAGTCAATCTCGGTGCTGTCGATATGTCTTGCGCTTTCGTCGTCTGTGATGTTACGATGAACGACTGTCCCATCATATACGTCTCAGATAATTTCCAGAACCTGACTGGCTATAGCCAACACGAGATTGTCGGACAGAATTGCCGTTTTCTTCAGGCACCGGACGGTAAGGTTGAAGCAGGTACAAAGCGGGAGTTCGTCGACAACGGGGCGGTTTACAACTTGAAACAAAAGATTGCAGAGGGCAAGGAAGTCCAACAGAGCCTGATCAACTACCGAAAAGGCGGCAAACCTTTTTTAAATCTGTTAACTATGATTCCTATACCCTGGGATACTGCCGAGATCAGATATATCATTGGGTTCCAGATAGATCTTGTTGAATGCCCAGATGCCATCGCCTCGCATCAAGGTCCTGGCACTATGAAGGTCAATTACAAGCATAGTGATATCGGTCAATACATCTGGACTCCTCCGGCGTCGAGTCAGTGGGAACCAGAGAATGGCCAAACCCTAGGAGTTGACGACGTATCTACTCTACTACAGCAATTTAATCCTAAAGGATCCGTTTCCGATTGGCATCGGCAGTCTTGGGACAAGATGCTTCTGGAGAACGCCGATGATGTTGTTCACGTGCTGTCTCTTAAAGGCTTATTCCTTTACTTATCGCCGTCCTGCAAACGTATACTCGAATACGACGCTACCGAACTTGTTGGGAATTCTATCTCGTCCATCTCCCATCCTTCCGACATTGTTCCTGTTACTCGTGAGCTCAAGGATGCCACTAATGGAAGCTCGGTAAACATAGTATTCCGCATACGGAGGAAGCAGAATGGGTACACTTGGTTCGAAAGCCATGGCTCACTGTTTGTTGAACAAGGAAAAGGCCGAAAGTGTATAATTCTTGTTGGTCGGAAGCGTCCGGTCTTTGCCCTTAGTCGACGTGAGCTAGAGTCGAACGGCGGCATCGGCGACAGCGAGCTGTGGACGAAACTTTCTACATCTGGCATGTTTCTATTTGTCTCTGCCAACGTTCGGTCTCTACTGGATTTGCAACCGGAAAATCTAGTGGGAACTAGCATTCAAGAGTTGATGCGCAAAGAGTCGCGTGCCGAGTTCGGTCGTGCAATTGAGAAAGCAAGGAGAGGACGTATAGTTACGTGTAAACACGAGGTGCAGAATCGTCGAGGCCAGGTTCTTCAAGCCCACACTGTTATGTATCCGGGTGATGCCTCGGAAGGACAAAAACCGACCTTTTTACTTGCCCAGACGAAATTAGTCAAGGCGTCTTCCCGGGCGACGGGGCCAGCTACTTCTGCGCTCTCCAGCAGGCAAACTTCCACGGTCCATTCATCTAATGGCCCCAAGACGACATCTAGTTTCAACGTATTGCAAAGTGGGCATGTGCCAGACGAGCAGCGCTCCGGTGTTTTTTCTGCTGCAGCGGGTGGCGGCATGGCTCCTGGTAATCAAGACCGGGCTCTCGCATCAGATGATAATATCTTTGATGAGCTCAAGACGACGAGATGTACTAGTTGGCAATATGAATTACGGCAAATGGAGAAGGTGAACCGGGTGCTAGCTGAAGAGTTGCATGGGCTTCTGTCTAACAAGAAGAAACGTAAGCGCAGAAAAGGGGTTGGGAATTTTGTCCGCGACTGTGCCAACTGCCATACTCGCAATACACCCGAATGGCGAAGAGGTCCGAGTGGCCAAAGGGACCTATGTAACAGCTGCGGCCTTAGGTGGGCAAAGCAGGTTGGTAACCTTCCTCTTCTTGCACGCGTGTATGCTGTGTTCTAGACTAACTATATGGGGCAGACGGGCAGGGTCTCTCCACGTAATTCTTCCCGTGGGGGTAACGGCGACGCGGCAAGTAAGAAGTCCAACTCGCCCGTGCATTCGTCTCCATTGCAGCGAGAGATGCCCACCAGCGAGATTCACGAGCAGCCTTCTGAGGCAGATGTCAACAGCACGGCGGCAAATAGGCCGTCCGTCCCCAGCGTTGTCCTCGGCGTCAGTGGCGTCAATACGACACCCACAAGCTCCAGGCCCTATTCGATGCCTCCTCCAAGTCAACCCCTACTTGGGAGCGGTGTCACCAACAGCGAAATGACGGCCATTCAGGAAGAACGAGAAGTCAGCATGTAGAACACGTGCCTTCAGTGGTTTATTTATGTCCTATCTTTTCTTTATTTCTATTTTCGGATCCAGTCATGATTACGCAGAGATACCATATCCCGCTTCTTACCTCCTTTTGTCTTCTCTCGCTTTAGTTTCCTTGCGGCAAAATTTGATGCAATTATGCGATAGACGGAATATCAAGGCTTCTACACGAGATACCTATCCTCAATAAGCCATTATTGAGGAAACTGGATGCATATACGCGGCGTCGGCTACTTTAGTATTAGGCGTTCTTCGCTCTTATTTTTATTTCTCTCGATTAATCGACTGCCCTGTGTCGTCCAAATCTGTCAAGGCTACGAAAATTCTCCGAACATGGAGAATACATGAGACGGGAAAGGAGACTGGCAACAAATCACTCGAGCTTCGGAAGCTTTTTGGGACGTTTGGGGGAGGGTACAGATTCAACATAAATATTGTGGGAGGTCTAGCAGGGGATATGTGGCTACGTTGACAGAACGATAGGGCAGCGTATACGCTGCCCCTCTCAATGATGGGTGGATTATTTATCGGCCGTAAACCTTGCTATGTGAATGAAGTATACGAATATGAATGCCACATTTTGTTGACGAAACCTATGTTGCTACTTCAGAAAATTATTTTATTAAAAGGGGCTAATAGCTCAGGAGAAATCAGCCGCCAGAACCTGTCGATGTTTCGACGTATTAGCTCTAATATACAGAGGATTAATGAGGTTCTCAGAGGTTGTTCCTCATTGTACAGGATCCTAGTCTTCGGGTATACTATATAGCTCTCGTCCTATTCCGTTATGAAAAATGATAGTAGACATAATAGATGCGGACATGTTACCCAAGGCAACCCGGTATCTGGTACTGCAGCAGAGGCTCAATGAGAACGAACATATCCGTTGACGGTTTATAAAAGTCATGTCACAAGCTAGCGAGGCAGACCTAATTAGCTATGAGTGAACAATAACGCCATATGTATATATGGAAGTACTAGGCCTAGATTCCGAGATGGTATAATATATGGAGATTGGTAGTTATACTCGCTCTACTATGAACATATTGAAGGATATATGGAAATGCTATCGTCTTAAATCTAATCCACTCTATCCTAAAGCGTTTTCATATCACAAGAGGGAGGCCGAATTATGATAGCTGGCTTGGGTAATAAGGGAACACCTCTCAAACTATGCCCATATAGTAAATCCATAGGAGTCGATGCGACGCCAGATGATCAACCTGAAATACTCTAGCTGCTTATAGCCCCACCAACGTAGCCTCTAAGTCCATGATAGATGCCAGGGTTTGTAAACGTTGGGCACCGTTCTTGGCCTATTCAGTCCTTTCTTTCACCCAAGGCTATATGAGTGTGTTCCAGGCTATATTCAAACACCGAGCCTCGAGCAGTGTAAGGCTCGGGACTTAAGTAAATAGTTCGTTTAAGGTAGTTATACAAAGAATATAGCTGCCAGTCGTGTTTTCTTCCCCCATTTTCTTCGTGGAGGGGAGAGGGGGGACTAGAAGGCAGCGAGTTAGAGAGTAAAGCCGCCTTTTCATGTGCGATATTCAGGTTGTGCCGTTTACGAACATTTCCCTCCGTTCTCTCGATGCGATACTGGTGCATAATGCGTAGTCTTCTCCTTAGTCTGTATTATCTAGTTCTTAGCATGGTCTGGCAACCCGTAAGGTGCACATCTGAAGTTGTTGGTCCCCGGGGGCTTATGGAACGGCTTACAACATGAAATGAAAAAGGGCCGATGGAGCCTCAAGAGTCAAGGCAGATTTGAACGCGTTCCTAATAATAAATATATACACGCGGAACGTCAGCGAGGTATACATTCCATGCTACCTCGAGCGGCACTTAGCGCAAATATACAGGGCTGTCTATAATTTGGTGCGTATTACTTGCAATTCATTGGGTAGCTTCCGGCGGTATTATGCTTGTTGATCGTCTGAAGGTTGGGACGTTTGATGCTCGAGATAACCTCCCAAGAGGGTGGTAGTAGGCACCCCTTAATAACATACTACCTGACCTGATATGGATAGGTTAACTATTCCATCATGGCGGTGCATGGCCGTACTTTTGCTTCGGTATTTAGGTATCTGGTGTATTTGAACCTCGGCATTGATGATTATTATTTACACTGCTTACTCCTGCACGTATGCATCTACCTAGCGTTCTGTGCCGTGGCAGAACATGGGAGCTGATGACCCGAAGCTACCCCTTGCTGTTGCAGTAAGGCTAAGGTTCGAACAGGGTGATGTAAACTTGCGCCTCAGTATAAATTTCTTCGGTCTATGTTTATGGTCAGAGTGTTCTGCATTTGTGCGTGAGTTGTTGCATTGACTGATCTCGGTAGTATCGAACGATAGCGCATGCGGCACAGCAGTTTAGTTCGATGATAACTCTAGTAAATAGGTTTCAATACATTCTTCGTCGTGAAGAAGGGCATGTTTGAGATGAGTCTAATAAACCTACTTGTTGTATGTAAAGGGGTTCAGGTACCATCAATACCTAGGGAACATACCTCGGATCGAAATTCTCGAAGGTGTTTATGATCAATCGATCGACAAGGATCCGCATAGCTCTCTGGCAAGGCCGCGCGGGAGATGACCCCTGGCGGCTCTAGACGGGGTACCGGGCGTTCATCATCGAATCGGCGGCTTTTCGGGATTAGACGCTGTTGATGTTCACCTGGGCCATTGTAGATCTTGATAAATAGTTCGGGGAAGCCATTCGTCCGATCTCCCCTAGCGATGGGGCTTGTGTGTGGGAGAGCAACGGGAGATGTTTCATAGCTAGATGGCGACAGCCACACCGCTCATGTATCCATAGCGTATCAGTATCTACGCAGCCTACGTCAAGTATGTATGGCAAATTGATAGGTCATATACGTACAATACAGTAGTCATCCTAAATATAGATGAGTTGTCGATTTAAAGTAGATCGTTTCTCTAGCTGCACAATGACAAAGGCACTGGTCCCCATAAGAATGCGGAGGTGGCCCCAGGGGAGTTCAACGTTACACTGTCGTCAGCCCTCGTCCGCGCCGGACATGAAACCGCCTCTGATGTTTAAACAAACCAAAAGGCCAATGAAAAACCGTGTTGAAACATCAAGTCTCATAATCATCGTCGCTCTCTTCTTGAAGGCGTCAGCAGAGACAAGTCTTGCATATTGTCATTCTGAGCTGTCATTAGCACTAAAGGCTTATAATTTTGGTACGTGTTATTAAGAAAACCACTGCGGATTTATTTCTAGGCCTATGAAATGTCCGTGCAATGGATCCTTCCAAGACGACGGCTCCTTGCAAGGAGGTGAAGGCATACACATGTCGCGCTAAATGTCAAACATACCATGGAGGTTTGAACATCGTGTTGACAGATTGTGATAGTAAGTTACTCTTGCCCTAGACTTGACCTAGATGTATGTAGCTCTGGCCTCTTATCCATATCCCGGGTGCCAAAAAAGGTCTGAGAAGTTCATAGTGCGGTAACCACTTCAAATATGTAGTATCAACACGAGTACATAGGTTAATGGTAGCTTGATAATATTAACGGCGGTAAAAACCATACTATCTAAAGTCTACCAAATGATTTCTTATATCGTCGCGTATAATCTCGCATGGTCATAACCCCATGCGATTGATGCCCAAATGTGATGCCTATTTACTTGTACCAACGATGCTATATCCAAAATCCATTACTTTTTGTGGGAATATCCTCCGCATGGCAACCTCAACTGGTATTATAAACAACCCTTTGACCATAAAAAAAATAGAAATAAAACGCCCAGTGATATGCAAATGCTGTCTGATGGGGAAGTCACTGTTCCTTCATATTGTATCCGATGCCCTAAAACCAAAACCGTCTGCTGTTCTCATAGTTTCCTATGGCCTCCCAAACTCGTGAAACACCTAGGTAAGATAAATGCAATGACGAAGAGAAAAATAGACCGAATTATGCCACGTGTATTCTCGGTGGATTCTCGCCTCGTATCATGCGGATCAAACGGTGCCCCCTCGTCACCTTCTTTCAACCTACATAGCTCACCTCCCTAACCATAGCTCTTCGGATCTCGTTGTCAGCGACCTGGCGAGAGGGCGGTTGAAGCTCTGACCCGGGCTTGACACCTCTGAGATCGGTGAAACAAGTGCATGTAAGCTCGCCAGGTGATCATCATGGAATCCCAAAGCAACCGGCGGCTCCGAACCTGCCAACGACAGCGCCTCGGCGGTTGTCAACGTTCCCGCATCCTCCGACTCCTCGCCAGCGTCCTGCGGCCACCAGGGTTCCACCGCCTCTCGTGGGCCTTGGTACCACCATTGGTTTTCAAAGCCGTTGTCTACCGTCATCATAGCCGTCGATAGCGACTCGAGTTCCCTTACTCTTTCCTCCTCATTACGGGGCCGTTCCGTACAAAGGGGTACCGTCGTAGGGTTGTTTGCGAAAGGCGATCTGTCGCCATCGTTGTCGTCGTCCTCGGCGTCTGCTGGCCATGAAAATGCCGACCATGGAAGTCCATCTTCGCCTAGCCGGTACTGGTTAGGAGGCGGCGGTAGCGCTTTATATGCCTCCGACTGCTCCCTATTTGGTTGTGCGCGAGATGGAAAATTTGTAGATGACGGATGAGCATCCCACGGGCTATCATTAAATGGTGGGGGAGCCGACCTTCCTCGTTCATGATACATTGCTCTCCCTTCAGTCTTCGAGCTGAGTCTTGGCCGGGCTCTTAGCTGGTCGTTAGGCTGATCGTTGGTTTGGCCCCGGGGGCGTCCCTGTTCTCGAATTTGAGCTCCTGCACGAGATTGCTGGTTGTGATGATGGTGTCGATTTTGCTGTCGCTCCTGGTGATGTCGACCTGAATGCTCTCGGCTCCGATGCTGGCGTGGCTCCTGAGCGGCTAAGAAATTGGTAGTTGGCGGCGGTACCTGACGAGGAAAGTGACCCGAGTCTCTCGCGTTCTTCAAGTTACGGGACATGTACGTCATGGTATGAGTCTGGGGTGTGTGCCGCTGAGACCAGGAGACGCCAAAAGCGAGCTGCACGAAAATCTGCGGTTTCGAGAGATTGCTGCGTTCATTTTGTATTGGATTATCCCGATTTTGATCCATGATGATGGGTTCCGTCCTCCACATTCTTCAGAGGAAGAAAAAGAACAGAGGGGAATTTTGAAACGGCCTAGCAGCAGCGTGACTATAACTAGATAAAGAAGGAGACTAGGAGCGCAGCTGCGGCTACTCCGTCGGTTTTTGGTATACGGCGAGTGAGCCGCTAACACCGTGTGCCAAGGTCTTGACGCCAGACGTTCTAAAAGGGCAGTTCGGTGCGGCCAACCAAAAATACTTATTAAGCTGGCGTGCGTTTCCCACTTGCAGTGGAGTTCCTTCTATCATGCGAATGACCAGCGGTACTTACTGCAGGTAGGTATGCTACAAGAGTGACCGAGATGATCTGAGTAGGTCTTTTTTAGCGGCGTAATATGGTAAGCCTCGGGGAATGGAACCAGGCTCGACTAAGCAGCTAAGTACAAAGTATCTCTTTCGGGTACGGGTCGCGAATGGTGGTGGTGGTGATGATGATGGTGTGTACATGCGAGGTCGAGACAGGATAGTAAGTGGTGATCCTGCAGGTAGCTAACAGATACGTTGTATGTAACAGGCCAAAGTGGAAAGGGGGTGGGTGTCGTAGAGAAGGTTTCGTTAATGATGTGATGATGATGATGATGATTTGAAAACAAACAACAAACATATGAGAGAGATATAATTTCGGAGAGCGAAGAAAAAGAATGGCCTGTGAAGAGGGGCCGACTGGCTGGCTACCTACTAACTGGCTTGTGAAATAATTCGATCGCGTCGTAAGTGATTCGCCCCAACGGACACAGACAGCAATGGTATCAAATATTGAAATACCTTGTGTCTGTGTCCGTGTCCGGTACCGCTCATCGACAGGGAGTGTTAGAAGTTACTTACCTACCATACAGCCCATAGTACCATATGTACTAAAGTAATGATACCATGTTTGTGTGGCACGTATGGCAAAGCGATCCCCGATCCCCGATGCCTAGGTATTGCCCCAGACATGAACGTAGTACATTACAATTGTGCCATACTCATACCTCCCGCACATACCAGCATGCATATCTAGTAGTATTGCACCCAGTGCACCTAGGTGTAACATGGCAGCATGGGAAAATTGTTTAATGGAATTCGGTCCCGGTGCTCTCCTAGTCCCTAATAATAAGCATCTTATTATTTTTATTTTATTTTTTACAGCTCCGCCTCACCCAAAGCGAAGGGGAAAACGCTAGAAGATCCGCCTAGATGACCCCTGGTTTAACCCTTGAACGGGGGGGGACACGGGGGTTTCTCTTGGCAGTTGGTGCGGGAAACTTAAGCTTGACTGGCTTGAGGATGTTGATCCCTGGTGGCTGTGTTTACATAGTTGCATATTCAGGGTAATATACTGTCGAGAAACGAGTTTGTATTGTACCTACATTGCCTAGCCTAGCATGAATAACATAACTTGGTTAAGAGAAAAAAAGAAAGAAAAAAAAGAAAGAAAAAAGTTAGACAGCCAGAAATCGTTCTGAACGACGATAGATGTAAACTTCCTTGGTAATAATACCTAGTACAGACACATATTCATGTACGTATAACATACCTTAAAAACATGGGTATTAACACTGATAGATTTTCAGAAACCATCCCACTGGGATATCCCCTGACTAGTGTGTAGTTGGCAACAGGGAACCTTTGAACGCGAAAGAGGCGATTCCGGGTCACCGAATTTGTTTTTGTTTGGGAGGGTTTTACGACAAAGCCACACACACCGCTCATGATGGTCTCCAAGTACGAATGTTGTAACACATCATGTGTAGCAATTGTAAAGGTAAATAATACACATACCTCTTTTATCGATGGCGTTCCTATCTTACTTCTTACTAGGTACCTCCAGTGTAGGTAGCTACTACGTAGTAGCTACTTGAACCCGACTCTAGGTCTCGAAGTTTCACATCATAATAATAAGATGGGATGGGATCTAGGAATGTTCCTCAGCAGAAGGCCACTCTAATTCTGCATCTTCCAGTTGTCCATTTATTTCCATGTATTTGTCTCCTTAGAAGATTGTTTACTAAGATGAGCAAAGATATTCATTCATTGAGAAGATTAAAAGAAACTCGGCAATCGAAATAAATGATTAGGTATGTACCAAAGCGAAACCCTGTGGAGAAGCTAATCATTTCTATCCACTTGCGGTAATACGTGATCATATACCTAGACCATGCCTTAAATAGCTACCCCTCGTTACATGAGTTATAATTGCTTCCAGAAATAGATTCGTCTTACATTACCTTAGGTAGATAGTGTGCATGCTCGGTACAGTACCTAGCATATTATATTTCCCATATGCAGTTTCTCATTCTTTATATTCGTATTTATATTTATTTATTCATGCCCCTTTCTGCCCTTCTTATTGACTTCAAAGATCTACATGTGTAAGTCATAATAAAATGATTCATCTTTAGCGCTTTAGACTTCGTTGATGGCTCTCACCTTTACCGATTGATGATATACTAGGCAGCTAGAACAACTTTCTTGGTATGCTATAAGTAATAACGATTACGTAGCACTTGTATAATAAACTCATAGGTTTTCTAAATAAGACGCTCGAACGAATCCGAAAATGTCTTGTTGGTAAATACCCTAACCCAGCTGCCCAGACAGTTGCATTATGCGACTATCGTACCCTCCTATTAAGTGGATAGATGTGGCGGTATCTAAACGATATGAGGCACAAGTTCCCTTAAATAACTCTCGCGGCACTCGTAAGCGGTCCTGGCTGTCCTAAATTCATAATAACATAAAGTAAAATTGCGTTGATATATATGGTATTTGGAATACCTAGTGTGAGGTTGCTTGAATCTCATGAGAATATGAAGGAACAGTTTTATGTAGCTCCAACTTGTTTCGATTAAAACCCATACAGTAAAAGCCACAGGTGTTTATGCAAATGCTCGAGCCAACAATCTTAACTCCCGTCTCATGGTATGTGGCTCTGTTCCCCACGGATGCGAGATGTTAATCCCCCTTGCGCCCAGCCCCATCATCTCGCGAAAACGCCCAAACAGTGTACTTATTCAGCGAGACGGATGTTCGTAGGATGTGTTCAAAAATCCCGTCAGATGCGAAGGACGGCTCGAAGAGTAAGCATTGTCGTTTTGAGCGATGCTCTTCGGCGAGTTGTAATTCCTGCTCTTCATCGCAACCGTTGCGAATCACGCACCGCACCTACTACCACAGGTATGTCTAAATGCCGAAAATCTCCAAACTCCAACTCCTATATCTTAGATAAGTATGTTCTATTCCGAAGCCCCGGGCCACCTTCGATCAACCTCGGCCTTCGCCCCGCCGTCGTTGGTCTCGTCCCAGAAGCGCGTCGACTGGTCCTTACCTTTGATCATGCCGTAGATATCGAACGGATCGACTAATGTAGCGAGGAAGTTCCTCTCCTGTTTATACCCGGGCCCTTCGATCTCCGTCACGCCGTCCTGGGCCAAATATACCTTGGTGGACTTGGGAAGCCAGCGACGCGGGTGGCGGATGTTTAACAGGACGCTATTGCACAGCATGAGCGTGGCTTCGAACACGTAGAAGAACCACTCATAGCGGACGATTGGGCTGGGCGATGCGGAGGTGATGCTGGAGAAGTCGAAGAACTCGACTATGCGGTAGATGCAGCGGACCGTGATGATGGCGCTGCTGATGTAGAGCGTCAGGAGCGCCTGGTTGACCTTGACATGGTTGATGCCATTGCGCAGGCATCTCAGGTGAAACGTTACGGCGAGCGCGACGAAGAGGCTCACGACAACGAGCTGCATTATCAGCGCGGCTTTGAGGAGAGACTGTCCCGCCTGCTGCAGGTCTTCGGGCAAGCTCCGGTTGGTTTCATAAGCTACCCCTATCCCGCTCAAGGTCTCGACGATCGTGGAAATCGCGGCGAAGGTCGTCAGTACTCGCCCTGGGTGAATCGGGGAAAGGTAAGGGACAAAGTAGAGTACACGACCGAGGATGTAGTAGTTGCAAAGCTCACATAAGGGACTAGCAACCTGATGAGTTGACATTCTTAGAAGCTTCGGGTGAGCGAACTTACGGTGCGGCATAGACGAGACAACTGCTAGCGATGTAGTAGACGAGCTTCGTATAGTCGACTGCCCCGAGTTCCCTCGTTATGAAGCCCGCCACGAATATAAGTGCACAGAGAACATATAGCCCGGTGAGTCTCCAACACTGATAACGCCTAAATTACATGGTCAGAGTGAAGTCACCGGCGTCATATTCGAAGAAACTTACATTGCCTGCCAGAAGTGAACGCCACCAGTTGCGAGAAAGGCGACTGCGAAGAACACCGGTGCCCCCTTATTGGGAGCATAGTACCAGATGCTACCGTCGACGTATTGACCGTTCTCCATGCTAGCTTAGGAAGATTTTGATAGGATTTTCTAATATGAGAAAAGAAGAGGAGAGTAGAGACAAGTCAACTATCTCTGTTGTCGATTTCCCTGCCTGTACTCTCGAAACTGAGTTTTACCAAGAGAGAAGGGGATTATGTGATGAGTAGACTAAACACCGAAGACTAACATTCCGAAACAAGACACCCTTTTATATTAAACGTACTGGCAACTATTATTCATGGTCTAGATGACTATCTTGACAATAACGTAGAAATTCAGCCTCATGGGTGGAATTCGACCAATCGTATTGCGTGCTAGGATACGGCGTATACCAAAGGCATATTACACAGCCGACTAATGAGGCACCTACGCAATACGGCGACCAACAATCTTGACAGACTCTTAGATCTGGTAATACCACGCTAGGTATAGCCGATCTACTTCGATTCAGCTCTTGTTCTGATGTCTGGTGAGATGATAACTATCTATCATCGGTATGACGTGCCTTGAGGGTCGGGGAAAGCCTAGCAGCTGCGCGGTCAGTCATCTTTGTGAGTTTCGGAAGTGGAATAGCCCTTTCAAGCCGCCCTAAGATATCTGTGGCAGTACAGCTAGTATGTCAACAGTCTAGTGAGAAGGACCACAAATTGAAATCGTTTGCGAGATATGCGATTCATTCAAGAAGTGTTTGCTACGACGAGTACGCCGTATTGGTTGAAGCAATAACATTTGGATCAAAGGTGGCTGAGTTGATTAGAAAGGATTTCATTTACGGCTCAATAAGATATATCCCTAAGTGAAAACTTCCAATTATTATTACCTAAGATAATAAAAGTACCGTATCGATAATTATTTAAAGATAGCTATCGATAAGGAAATAAACCATACATAGGTACCTATATGTGGTATGTCGTCATCACCTCGATATGCTCTACTGGTACTTGACTTTGTGTTCTTGTCCTCGAACAACTATTATGTAAGACTACAAAACAACTACATACCTTCTAGAGTCATCGGATTCAAAGGCTTATTATTTGATAACTATAATTATCGTCATTATGAGTTCAAATACAGTCGAAGGAAAGCTGCCTAAGCTAGATAAGCTAGATAAAGAAGAGCTGAAAAAGGCCTTCGATATATCTCATTTCGACCTAAATGCCATAGTACGTGGCATTCAGTTGACACTCGTCGGTGGTATGTTTCCTACCTAAGCATTGGACTTGATATACCTATAGCATATCCTGGGAAATAGTTAACGAACCTTTTCATCCTTCTATCTAGCTCATCGAGCCCTACAGAATCCCGCCATATTCACAAACGCCCACTACAAGCAAGCCGCCATAGCCGTCGGTGCCGGCATTGCTATCCGTATAGCTATTGCCATTCCTGTAAGAAGTCCGAGGCTGCGTATATATGTTTAAATCAAGTTTACTTACAAATTAATGTTCCGAATTTTATTAGATCATTGGCATCAAAGCCCTTCTAGGTATCCTGTCTTTGTTATTTGACCTCGACAAGGCCACGTGGGATGACACCCTCATAAACGGATTGGACTTGATCGCCAACCATGTCCTTCAGATCCCGCTATTCCTAATGACTCTTATGAGATATATGACGCCAACACTGGACAACTTGTACGTGTATCGATTTTCCCCAATGACACGGTCCACACACCTCTTAACACCTAATCTGGGCAGGTTCATGGATTCGTTGCGGTGGGTCGATATGACCTACGTCCAGAAGCATAAAAACGAGAATCCCGATACGCTTCGGGATATGTATTATCCAAATCTCAGCGGATACAAGCAGCGGGACGGAAGTACGCAGTCGACGAGCACCGCCGAAGCCATATCCATGTTCCTTTGGCGATTCGCCCGAAAGGCCCTGATCTCCATAGCTGTGTTTGCCTTGTCGTATGCCCCATATGTCGGCCGCTTCGTACTCCCGGCGGCTAGTTTCTATACGTTTAACGAGGCCGTAGGTCTGGGCCCGGCGGCTGTCATATTCAGCACGGGGGTGTTCCTCCCGAAGCGGTACCTCGTCATATTCCTACAGACCTACTTCGCGTCCCGCAGCCTAGTGCGAGAATTGCTCGAGCCGTACTTCGCCCGTATCCATTTTACCAAGGAGCAGAAGCGGAATTGGTTCCGTAGTCGCGAGGGGCTCCTCTTCGGGTTCGGCATCGGATTTTACACGCTTCTAAGGGTCCCGTTGCTAGGCGTGCTCATATATGGCATTGCCGAGGCATCGACCGCGTACCTTATCACTAAGATCACGGATCCTCCCCCGCCGCCCAAGGCGTCCCCTTCCCAGGTGGCGGGGTTTGCGGCCAACCAACAGGTCTGGAGGAACAAGCATGAGTTCCTCAACCTCCCGCTGTCGAACTTGGACGTCGGCCACAGTGGTCAACCGCCATCGTATGATGAGGCAGTACACCAGGAAGGGAGAAAAGATCTATGATGCAACATGGCTATCCTCCTAGAGCTGTAGAGGTTTAGACTGTGAGGTTTGCTCAACTTACTATAGACTATACTAAACTAGCTTGAGGCTCGGAACATTTTATCACTCGAGCACATTTAGACTCTAGAAATAAGAATAGGTCTACTATCTATCTCTACCGTTCCATCTCCATGTTTCGTGCCTGAAATAGGTAGGATGTGAGAACATCGAGATAAGCTAACGTCCGGCCTTTGAAATGAGTTCGGTTTCTCGGAGAGCTCAAGCACCTGATCACCTCGGAGCTCCCCTTATCAGCTTCACGCATATGTATGATATAACATTAGCTGATACAGGTCCATTATTCATCGTCGATAGGTATGATAAGAAATAATATTACTCATGTGGGGGTACGGATAGGTAGTTGGAGATTTGACACGCTAGGTATGACTAAAATAAGACATATCGTACATATGTACCTAGGTATGCAAGGTTGTTTCCTCCATGTCCCCGTTGTCACCGATATGACATGGCACTTTGTTACTACCAAAGCATTCGAGATATCAAAATGTCTGAGGCATTGCGATTGGCGCCTCTCCGCAGCTACGATGCGGGGTATGACTGTGTGGCTATCGGTGTTATAGGTATATAATTCATTTAGTAAGGAGAGACAGGCACAATGGCACAGCGATAAAATATTTTGGTTACGTGGGTGTATTTCAGGAGTTTGGATATATGTATATTCATTCCATTTATCTGACTGGTGTTGAAGTCAATATAGTATATCATATACTACCTATATAAATCTCCATTAAGCTCTATAGGATATACACACTAGAAAAAAATCACAATGGGTAAATCTGAGATCCGTACCGCTGGCAGGGTCAGCTTCGATAAGCCAGCACGAGAGCACACCAACGTCCACGTAAGTTACGCCAGTAATTCATCTCATTATATTTATCTCCCAAACTAACTCATTGATTCAGAATAGATGGCATCCTGACAGTATGAATCCGTGACATATATGGCTACTCAAAATCGTTAGCATTCTTCGTTAACACGGCTACAGTTCCTTTCGTCGGCACTATTAAAGATGGCGAGACGGTCAAGATCGAATGTCTCGACTGGCAAGTCCATGACCTCTCGTATTCGCTCCCATGCATTCTAACAGCAGCCCCAGGACCGGTGGCCAGATCGGGAACAACGACAGCGCCGACGACATCCGCAACGTCGACCTGACCAGCATTCACTGCCTGACCGGGCCCTTCGAGGTCACGGGCGCCGAGCCAGGTGACATCCTACTGGTCGAGATCATGGACGTGCAGCCGTTCCAGGACCAACCTTGGGGGTTCACCGGGGTATTCGCCAAGGACAACGGCGGCGGCTTCCTCGACGAGATCTACCCGTCGGCGGCGAAGGCGATCTGGGACTTCGAGGGCATCTTCGCGAGCTCGCGGCACATCCCGCACGTCAAGTTCGCGGGCCTCATACACCCGGGCATCCTGGGGTGCGCGCCGTCGACCGAGGTGCTGGCGGAGTGGAACAGGCGCGAGGGCGAGTTGATCGCGGCGAATAAGCTCGAGAGGCAGGTCGCGCTGCCGCCGGAGCCCAAGGGTATCATTGCGGGCGCGTCGGATGCGGCGCTGGCGGAGAAGGTGGGAAAGGAGGGCGCGAGGACGGTTCCGGGTAGGCCGGAGCATGGCGGGAATTGCGATATTAAGAACCTGAGTAGAGGGTCGAAAGTGTACCTACCGGTCCATGTGCCAGGTGCCAAGTTTAGTGTTGGGGATCTGCACTTTTCGCGTAAGTTTGGGTTTTTCTTCGTCTTCATACTTCGTATTTAGGGTCATACATAAGTGGAGTGCTCGCTAATGTGAAACAGAGGGCGACGGTGAGATCTCGTTCTGCGGGGCGATTGAGATGGCCGGCGTCATCACGATCAACTTCAAGGTTATTAAGAACGGAGTCGCGGACTTGGGTCTCAAGTCGCCGATTTATCTACCCGGACCGGTCGAGCCTCAATTCGGCCCGGACCGCTGTATCTACTTCGAAGGCTTCTCCGTGGATGAGCATGGCAAGCAGCATTACATGGATGTGGCAGTGGCTTATAGACAGACTACCTTGCGTAAGTATCACGAAAGATTTGAAACCCCAACGATCACCAGGATCAACTAGCTAACAGGGGGAAAGGATGCATTGAATATCTCCGCCGTTTCGGGTATAGCGACTACCAGATTTACCTCTTGCTGTCGTCGGCGCCCATTCAGGGGCACGTGGCAGGTATCGTTGATATACCTAACGCGTGCACAACCATAGGCTTGCCCGTTGATATCTTCGATATCGACATTATGCCTACAGGGCCTGCAAAGGTGTCGAATATGGGTAGCTGTGCCTTCGAGAGCGGTGTGGCCAAGGGCGAAGTTACAGCGGGAGGTAAGAACAGTGAACATAGCTTCGGTGGAGGCTTGACATATAAGACATCTGTAGCTGAGAGGGTGAAGGAAGCTGTAGCAGGATCTTGAGTAATTATGTCGAATTAACTTAGTCTGTTGTCTTACGATTCAAGTTATGAAGATTCAAAGTCAAGTGAAACTGCTGAACAATTATGAAATCTGCTTGAGAGTACCTTCTTTTTATGGCTAATAAGTTGGCTTGTGGTGGATTAGTCGACGGCTTCCACGTTGTTGGAATTCACACTAGAGAAGCAGGAGAAAGGGTTCGTTTCATTGGTGTAGTGGCTATAGCCCATTGTCCTGATGGCTATAGCATGGCCGCGGGGCAATGGTATGATTATCGAATAGAATGGTATCCGGATCAGATGCTAGGAGGTTTAGATCATGCATTCCCCCACTGGGGGAATGCGGTCGATGTCGCAGATTCCCATTTAGTCGACCAATCCGGACGAGGAGTATCGCGCCGCAGTCGATAGATAGCGCTACTGCATAGTAGACATCTATCGTTGCATCTGTAATTACCAATAGATTCTATCCAGGTGTAGAACTTATTGGATGAGGATGAAGAGTTGACAAGTGATTAGACCCAGATTGCTCATAGGAAATGTATTATATCACGATCATTAGCAGACGCGTAACTTTACGTAATGCGCAGCCTTTGGTAAATATTGAAATTTACAAGAAGTGAAGATACAGCGGAATAAAGGAAGTAAAGAGGTAAGTATTGATTTTGTATAAATTATTGTATAAAATGATCTCGGAAGAAAGGTAATTCATAGAGATGATTGGCTGTCGCGTTTACATACACGGATCCGTACCTAGGTAGATTACGTCTTTGAGAGCATGGATCTGCTAGTTTAAAAAAACCTAAAGTGGGGAGCTCGGATGTGATACCCCACCTCACCAGCCTTTAATCGGTAGATTCCGACCATATTTTGTGGCGCTTCCTAGGGATAGAGCAGGTACGATCCTTTCGTGCATTCGCAAAGACGCAAACCTTCGTCAATCCTAGCTCCCGAATGCAGCTGACATACCTTAGTCTCTCTCTGTACATGTTAGGGATTCCCATAGTTAGGTACAGTTTAACGGTTCTTAACCTTCTGTATTACCTTTTTACTACATAACTGTTCAAGACACGCATCGCATTACTTGGGGATTATAACCTTCGAATAAGTTAACTTTACCTTTTCAACCTCATTTTTGAAAGCTGTATCATCGAATCTCTTTCTCACAACTACTTGACATCGTCTTTTTTTTCATCTCACGCACGATATTCCCCCCTCCCCCACGACTTTCCGAAATGACCTAAACATCTCCCCTTATCCGGGAGTTTACTATCTATCATCATCAGACGATATAACAGTTTATTTCTACCGGGAATGCGCCTACCATGGCGAATGATGATCTTAAGTTGAAATCCGGTAAATCAGGCATGCCACAGCCTCGTCGGGTCGTAACGGCGCCCGTTGACCTTCCATCTCCCGCACCCAACTCAACATTACCTTCATCTACATCTACATCCGCATCCGCATCTTCGTCGCGGTCCGAAGACTTAGTCGAGACACTTTATAGTCACCCTTCTGTCAGAATCATTGCTTTTACATCCGCCCAACGCACCTCTCTTGGACCACGACCATCATCAGCAGATGCTGATAGGCCAGGAACCTTACCAGCTTCATCGCGACTAGAGAGAACGCTTGCCGTCGGTAAGTTAACGCGTTTAGTCTAAGAAACCTTCTTTTTTGACTTTCAACTGACATAAATCTTACAAGGCCCGTTCCGTATTTATCGCGCCCCGGGATCCGTGGCTTTCCTTAGCTGCGGTTCAGCCCTACAACCCATTCTTCCGAAAAGTCAATGCTGGTGTATCGATGAGGAGAACAGCAGATTTGTCTTACAAATCCGACGACCACAGTACTGGAGAATAGAACTCCCAGTCACCGAGCCTGATGATAAGGATCGCGCTTTGTTACTGAGAGAAGTCTTAGATAAAGCTCTCCTATTTGAGAAGACAGAATGTCCTTTTCAGAGGAGCTTTACAGTTGAACTACCAGAGCAACTGACACCGGTCAAAAAGAAAGCCTGGACGCCCGATGGCAAGAATTTAATATCGGATCCATTCTCGCCTATAGTTTCGCCATCGCCTAGAGGCTTCGCTAATGACCGACGGGCCAGCCTTTTAGCCGACCACATGGCCTCTTTGGGGGTCGACATTGGGCCCATCAATGAGCTAGATGAATCGCGATTCAAGAACTGGCAAGGTGAGGGATCTGAAGAACCAGATGAGGAGCATATAGACGGAAGAGACTATAGCGCTCGCTATTACAGCAACTTGAAAAATTGGCAGTTGGCCGATGCAACATCCTCAGAAACCAATAGGGACATAAGTCCAGTATCGAGACGTGTAACCTCAGGCACCTCTACGAAGTACCCAGCAAATACCCAAGGAAATATCTCCATACTTCATGAATCGGATCTTATCGGGGATGACTTCTCGGGCGTAGATCAGGAAGAGGTGATTCCGCACGACCACAGCATCGCCGAGGCTAGTAAGAGGGAAGAAGTCTTCGACGACGAGCCATCTTCCTTTGAGGGTTCCGGTCGCGCAGCTCCTACCAATCTCGCTAAGAAACGAATGAGTCGGATGCTGGCTGGTCGAGCCTTCACCGCTCCCGCACAGTTGAATGTTGTGACCTCACCCCCCACAAGGTCAAACCCGCCCGAGTCCCGCCATCCATCTCATCCGCAACGTCTGCCATCAGACGAGAGCTCTCCTGTTGGGTCCACCGACTCGTTTCATAGTGTACAGTCGTGGAACTCACCAATCACCCCACTACCTCCGTCACCCCCATCGTCGCGCCCTGTTACGCCGTCTCACGCTCAGTTTCCTCACCCACATGAAAACATTATCATTCCTCGCCCATCATCACAGGGAAGAGATAGTCAGATGTACATGGCCTCGCCGGATACAGACAGGACGTTTGTTCCAAGCTCCGCCGGTCTTACTGACCCTTCTGACGAGGTAGCCTCGCCTCTGCCATGCCTCCCTACAGAAAGTGAAGGCAAGCATATGAGCCCAATCTCCGTTGATGGGCCCTCTAAGTCATCCTACACAACTGCTCTGGAAGGGACGCCACCACAGCAAATACGGCCACGGCCACGTCCGAACAGCTTGTCTATTAGTCGACGAGCTCTCTCGCCGCTTCCCTCTGCCGTCAACTTCTTCTCGCCCCCTCAGAGACAGGCCTCGCAGAGCCGCATGGATGCTGTCCGTAGACTGCCAAGCGCCATCATACAGAAAACGGTGGAGATGCTTCTAGCCCCTCCCACCCATCTCGTAAATCTCATGCTGAAAGTTGCTGCTAAGATCGCTTCGGGTGAGTGGCGCGGCCTAGTCTTCGGCTTCGGCGAAGGAGGCGAGAGGATCCCGGTTCAGTGGGACTACTCCGATGGCGAGTTTAGCGACTGGAGTGACGACGAAGATTACGCCATGGCGAAGAGCAAGCAGAGCAGCAGCAGCAGCAGCATTGCGCAGACGGCTCTTGATAATGGCCTTGATTCACCACGCACTAGGGATAGCCGCGGCTGGGAAGTCGATTAAACGGTAACTAGGCTGGAATGAATAATTATACGTGTACTATAACTAATGGGTCTAATGAATGTATGGGCTGGCACATTTGCATGGGAAAGGGGTGTTGGAGTTTGGAATCATGGCGAAACCACACACCACCATTGTAGTTATCAGGTTTTTTTTCTTCCATTTCTGGTTGGAAATGAAGGAGGATGTTTCTCATCGTCTTGGAAGGCAGTATTTTGCCATCGCAAGTGAGTTTTAATCGATAAACATGGTGGTAAGGGGGGTGGGATCTATGTTGGTATCTTATGATGCCTGGAAAGTTACTCCTCTCTGGCAAAACAGAACATGAGGACAGATACCACGTAGTAATGAAAGCTTGCACATATCTTGTCCACATCACTGTAGGGAAGTAAGACGATTATGTCGAAGACTTCCTTTACTGTACTGCATCCTGTGTTGTGAAATTGCGTGTGATTTGCCCGGCATTCGCCACGACGGCACAGACTATCTAAGCCTCAAGCGGGTACCCGACGTTGACGTCGTGGGCTTAGGATCAAATCGGTCCCTATTATTAATCATCAAATCAATCAGGTATCTCTTGAGGCTACAAATTAAGAACGATGCCTCTCTTTCACTCCAACTCCTTCCTCGCATGCAAATATGTCCATTTCTCCACCTCGGCACATGCCATATTGACTTCCTCCAACGTTGCCTTGCGGCCTCGATATTCAACGGGCACCCCGATGTACCAATGCATGCGACCCTGCAACTAGGTATCGACCGCAACCTCCCAGCAGCGCAACTGCAGCATCCAAGTATCTAGTAAAGACTTTACAGCCCGGTTAACTAGTTAGTTCGTATCCTTAATCTCGCTAATACTGGTGTGGCCGGTAGACTTGGAGTGCTCGACGACGGCGTTCTGGCCCTGACCGATCCAATCGCACTGGTTGCACTGGACGACGAAGTCAGAGGTGTCGGTGTAGTAGTGGTGCTTATCCTTCAAGACTTGACACATCTGCTGGGCGTGGGCGATGACGTGGTCGCTGGAGTCGACGGGCCAGCGCGTGACGTCGAACTCCATGGCGGCCTGGCCCTCGACGAAGATCTCGGCGACGCGGTCGTAGTGGACACTCGAATACACAAGCACGCAGCGGAGGGGGTACTTGTTGCCCTCGCCGATGCGGTAGAGGGTGCCGGTCTTGACGTCGACGACGGCGATCTCGAGGCCGAAGATCTCGGATATTACGGAGAGCTCGATATCGCCGCCCCAGACGTCGGGGCGCTGCATGTTAGCGCAGTACGAAGCGGGGCTGCGGCCGAGGATGCCGGCCGTGTATTTAGTCGGATTGGCGAGGATGTGCGAGGTCACGACGCGGCGCAGCGACGACGGCGCGCGGGTGGCTTCGTCCAGCTCCGGGCGGAGGCCGAGGAGCGCGCCGCCGACGGCGGTGAAGAGGCAGCTGTTGTCGTCGGGCATGACTCGGAGGACTGAGCGTGGGCACGTGAGCATTAGTCCTACTGCTACTACAACGCGCAGGTGGTTAGAGACTGATGGGCTGCTTACCTAGGGTTGATCCGGTCTCCGGCATGGGGACACTGATCTGCTGGTCCTTGATGCCTAAACCTTCGCCCTTGGACGGCTTGGGGTTAGAAGTAGCGGCGGCGGTATCTTGGGCAGCGGCGGTGGTAGGCTCTGCGGTGGAAGGGGCGGAGGCTGTGGAAGAGTTCTCTACGGGCGCGATGGTGAGGTTCTCACGGTGAAGACCTAGCGACTGCACAGAGACGTCGCCCTGGTCTGTGCTAAGCGCCTTAGGCGGCCAGCCGTACTTGACCGCGAAGTCAGCCAAGCCGGTACTAGACTTGAGTGCATCGAGGAGCTGGGTCACGACAGCATCATCATCAAGCTCCAGCATCCCCCCGCCCGAGGGAGCCTTGTATCGGATCTTCATCTTGCTGAGCGAGTAAAGGAATATATTGTAAAGTGATGGGAAAGGTGTGTGGGTGGAAGATTGGAAAGGTGGAATGGGGTGTGGGAGTTAGGGCAACAACACGTTGGCGCAAGAAGGCGAAGATGGAAGGCAAAGTAAGAAAAATGGATGAATATGTAGGTATTTTTCCAAGAATTATTATTATTATTATTCCCCTAGTTAACACAAGTCAGTAACTTCGGTGAGCCTCGCCGATTCAAATCGATTCTCTCTCGTCGTAATTAAAACCCTCGAGACCCGGCCTATGTACACGCAAAATCATGGTCAAGCAACAGCAGCAAGGTATGGCTGATATACAGGTACGTAACAGTTATGGGTGGGAGTGAAGAAAGAAAAAGAAGAAAAGAATTGAAACGAAAGAAAGAAAACCTCGTCATAAGAACCCCTCTATCAACGTATGCACTAGGTAGATAGTCGATAAAAGATCATCTAGTTCGGGGGTTTTATATATAGCGTCTAATTACAAGTATGGGGTTATGTGTGTTTGAGAGTATATGTAACAAAAATGTAACTTAGTGTCTGTGAGATGGCATTTGCTTCTTTATGGTGACTCACGAGAAAGAGTCCGGTTAGTGACGGTTGACCCGCCTGAAGATGCAACTGATATATCTCTCTGGCGAGATCTTCATATAAGGGGTAACCTCCTAATGCTCATGTCCTCAATATCTATGGTTTTAACCCCTATATTTGAGATGAGGTAAGTAATAATCTAAACATGGGGGATAGATATGAGTAAGGAAAAATATCCAAGTCCTTTTCGTCAAGCCCTTGGGACTATGAGAAAGGCGGCATAAAGGGTGGTCACTTCAGTTAGTTATATTGAATAGCAATTGAATAAATCAAGTTCATGAATGGACAAAGATATCTTGCAAAAAAATATTAAATATATCACAGATGTGCCACCTGCTCTCTGAGAGGTAACAACTTCATAGAATACTCAAGATTAGTTCAGCCTTATATATCATAATTAATATACTGAATGGCGTCGATAGAACATAAGAAAGCTTCTTAGATAACGGTGCTGTTAGAAATATGACATATTCGAAGGATGGGTGTTCTTGTCACGCAATACCGGGTGCCGCTGACGCAACCCACGGGGCAGGCCTGGAAGAGGGGAACTAACAGGTCTCGCCGAAACAAGTTGGTTATCTGCCACCTCAGAATGAAGGAATCCATCCGGTCGGGAAGCCAAATCCGAAGGGGTCTTATCTTGAGCTTGTAACGCGTTCTATGCTACGGGTAGGTAAAGCCTAGGCTGTGCCATCATAGGGGAGATTAATCACGACATTGCGATTGACACCGTAAACATAACTACTATAACCAGTTGCACACATTACGTGTAGTACAATATGTATGTAATAGAACTTATATATCTAGACTTGATACATCAAACGCACTCCATGTGTAAGTATAAACATAAGACTGTGTATAAGACTGTGTACTATGCTCTTATTAACACCGAAAATAGTATAAACGATTGCCTCCTTAGACGAAAAGGATATCGTGAAGGCACGACTTGAAGTCGGAAATTAATTCGTTTATATGCCATTGTCGTCCGACTGGACACAAACCCTCCAAAAATGACGGCAAACGAGGAATCCCAGAAGGTGACGGCGAAGTCATCGGTACGACAGGAGGTAGCCGAGCATGAATTCCACCTCAAAATCACCCCTGGCATCGGGCATGCCTGGATCAGGCTCATGACCTCTATTGGATGGTATCCAAAAGACATGCCTATCGAAGAGAAGAGGCTAATCCTAAAGCTCGACCTGAGCATCTTGGTTTTTGGCTGTCTGTCTTTCTTCACCAAGTATCTCGACCAACAGTCAATCACCAATGCATATGTCAGGTATCTTTTCAGCCTATGCCCCTATCTACCTGCATAGCTAAGTGTGTGTTGTTGTTAGCGGCATGAAAGAAGAACTCGGCATGTATGGGGATCAGTTGAACTACCTCACGGCAACCTTCTGGGCATCATATTGCACCTTCATGATTCCGGCTTGTTATTTCCTAACCCACTATCCCGCTAACCGAATTCTCCCGGCTCTGGAGATTGGATGGGGGCTTTCTACCTTTGGCCTGGCCTGGGCCAGGAATGTCGAGACTCTGTATGCTATGCGATTCTTCACCGGCCTCTTCGAATGCTGTTCCTTCACTGGTACTATCTACATCATTGGCTCGTGGTATAAGCCGGGAGAGATTGGCCGTCGTGTTGCTCTTTTCTTTATTGCGAGCCCCCTTGGGACGATGTTTGCTGGGTACCTGCAGGCTGCGGCTTATACGAAGTTGAATCAAGTGCATGGCTTGGCAGGTTGGAGGTATGGCTCCTATGGCGAGATATACTCCCACTTGAAAGGCTGAGAGGGGACTCTGCTAATTACGTAGTCAGGTGGCTCTTCATTGTCGATGCTATTATTACTCTTGCTATAGCAGCACTGTAAGTTATCATCATGCCAATAATTTACATAATCTAGTCGGGTTAATTCGTTATAGGGGCTTCTTCGTCTTCCCAGATGTACCGACTCGGAAGAAGCCGCGCGTCCTCACGGGAGAAGAGCACGCCCTTGGACGTGAGAGAATCGAAGGACTTGTCGCGCCGCCGGAACTGCAACTATCTGGGGACATATTCAGACGTGTATTTTCTCGCTGGCATTGGTATTTCTTCGTTCTCCAATGGACATTGATGGACCAAAACTTCTTACCTGGCAGTACACCGTTCTCCCTCTACCTAAAGGCTAAGAGCGACTTATACTCGGTCGTCCAGATCAACACGATCCCTACGATTGTCACGGCTGTAAGTATCGTCGTTGCCTTTTTTTGTGGTATCATCGCGGATATAACAGGCCGGTTTTGGGTTCCGGCTATTGCCGTGACTTTCCCCGTTCTTGTGGGGATGATACTGCTTGTGGTTTGGGATGTTGGTGAGAGTGGTCGTTTAGCTGGGTTCATACTCACCGGATTTGAGGCCGGTAAGTTACGAAGCCAATACCGGCGTTGTCCACCCTTGTTCTGTAGTGTAAAATGGTTGATTGATCATACCTTAGCCTGCTCGCCGTTGACAATGGGCTGGGCATCTGTTGTGATGGCAGGAGACGCCGAGGAACGTGCGGTAGTGACTGCTAGCATGAATGCTATCGGGCAAGCCATCACGGCGGGCACACAAGTTGTACAGTTTCCAGCTATTGGTGCACCCAACTTTCATGGTGGATTTATCAGTATTCTTGCTACAGCTGTAGGACAGTTGATTATGATCTTTGTCATCCTATTCTTGAGCCATAGGGACGACAAACGCCAACGTGTGGTCGTAACCCCTGATCCGGAGACAGCTGCCGAGGATGCTAGATTGGATAAGATGGTAGAAACTGTCTCTTGATGTATCTAAGTTCGAATCCTATTCACATATCGTTACGTCTCTCTGGAAGGCGTTCTATTAGAAAAATTGTAATTCCCGTCCAACTTCACCTAGGTCCTACCTAGAGGTACTGATCGCTGCCCATCAACCTCTTAGGGCCATATGACCTCTCATGGGATAACGTCGAATATAAGTCGACAATGACTGTTGTGCAACTTCAAATTAAACATGTCATTGATGAAGCCTCACTGCCAACTGGTGACCCCTTTTCGAGATTTGAGTGTGTGACAACACACCTAGCAATGTCTTAGTCAGCATTAATATTAATATTATATTAATATAATAAAAAAGACAAGGCGCGTGCGTCTAAGCCACTACCTATGAGAGACGCGCCACTCCTTTCCTAAGATAGAATTATTAGGTATTAGCATCGGAGCTATCGGGACGACTTCGGATACGCTATCCAGTCTGAGGTCGGTATCGTTCATGTATCAATTCAATGTTGATCTTTCTTAGAGCTGCATCTTCCAATTTGCAACAATGTTCAAGTCCATCAACTAACACCAACAAAACAAGAAACAAGAAACAAGAAACGAGAAACAAGAAACTTCCCTCGAAACTTTGTTGCTGAGCTTGAAATTTTGCTGTTTAGTTAGCCCATTGTCCACCTACGCCTCAAGCGCAATCTGTAAAATCTTTTTCTTACATTTTTCTATACTCTGCACTCTTTGTTCACCTTGTTTTGAAGCTTCCACCATGGCTGATGAAGCCGAGAAGCCAGCCGAAAGCGCGGCCGAGGTTCGCGAGTCCATAGAGGCCAAACCTAGTGATGACAACAATGGAAGTGACAGTAAGGGTCAGGCGCATGCCATGAACACGTCTAGCAACAGTAGAGGTCCGAATAACAGTGCCGAAGGCTCGCGCGCAATCTCAGGAGCTGACGTCGACATGGACGTGGATGCGGATGCGGATGCGGATGCGGATGGAGAAGCAGATGCCGATGGTGAACCTGAAGAGGAGCGAACATCATCGGCTCGTCTCGATCGTCTCGGCCACGGTATGTTGACCGTAATTGAGAATACGGCCAATTACCTTTCCACATACAAGGACGACGAGTAAGTTGTCTGCCCTCCTAAGTTATCAACCACAGCTAACATAAAGTGCAACAGAGGCTATCACGTTGCCGGCCACTTCCAGCGCATCCCTAATCGACGACTTCTCCCCGATTACCATGAAGTGATCAAGGAGCCTATCGCTTTCAGTACCATCCGAGTGAGTGACATCCTGGTGTCTTAGTTGGTCATTCTTATCCAAGCCGTGCTGATACTCTAGTAACAGACCAAGAAGCTCAAGAAACAATACACTGCCTTCACCGAGTTTGTTAGGGATGTTTCTTTGATCTCACACAACGCCATGGTTTATAACCGCCCATCCTCTGACATCTTCCAAGACGCTGTTCGTCTACAAGATGTCTTTAAGGAGGAGCTCCAGAAGCTAGTCGATGAGGGAACTATTAAGCCCGAGGATGCCGTGCTCCCCGATCTAGGTGAGATCCCCGAAACAGAAGATTCTCCGCCCCCGGATCCGGATGAGGAGGAAGAAGAAGAGGACGAAGATGACGAAGACGACGATGAGGACGACGATTCGGATGATGACGGCGTTCGTCGACGAGGTCGGCGAGGTGGCCGTCCTTCAACCTCGGGTCGAAAATCCGACATGAGGGATGAGGATGCGCACAAGAAGCGAGGCCGCCCTCCCAAGGTCTTCACTCCTCTAGAGGCTCGCATACACGCACTGCTGAAGGGCCTTCGAAAATTTAAGCACCCGAGTGGAGATCTGTTAATCGTCCCATTCGAGAGGCTCCCAGACAAGCAGACAACACCGGACTACTTTGCTGCCATCAAGAGCCCAATTGCGCTGGATCTGATCAAGCGAAAGGCGAAGAGGAAGAAGTATCAGAACGTGGACCAAGTGCTCAAGGATCTGGATCTGATGTTCGAGAACGCTAAGCAGTACAATGAGGAGGATAGCGTACTGTATAACGACGCAGTTGAGCTGCAGCGGCAAGCCCACATGCTTGCCGAACAGGAGAAGTCCAAACCAGACAACGACTTCGAAGACGAAGATGGCAGACGACCTCTACCGGAAATATCTCACAATGGTGAGGTCTGGCGAGTTGGTAAGTTCTTCTCGAGTATCGCGTCGAGTTGCGTAACAAAGGCTTGACAGTATATTTAGGTGACTGGGTTCACATAACCAATCCGAATGACCTGACGAAGCCCATCGTCGCTCAGATTTACCGAACTTGGCAAGACAAGTCGGGACAGAAGTGGGTGAACGCGTGCTGGTACTACCGACCAGAGCAGACTGTCCATCGCTTCGAGAAACATTTCCTAGAGAATGAGGTAGTCAAGACTGGGCAGTATCGCGACCATCGTATCGACGAAGTAGTGGATCGTTGCTTCGTCATGTTTGTAACGCGATATAACAAAGGTAGACCCCGAGGATTCCCCAAGGACAAAGAGGTCTATGTTTGCGAGGCTCGATACAATGAAGAGAAGCATAAGCTCAACAAGATCAAGACATGGGCGAGCTGTGTGCCTGACGAGGTTCGCGAGAAGGATTATGAGATGGACCTATTCGACGTGCCTCGCAGACTAAGAAAGGTGCCCAGTCCTATCAAGCATCTTCTTCGAGACGATGCGAAGCCGACAGATGCTCTACCTAAGCCGACCTGGGGAGCAGCAAATGCACCGCCTCTAATTGGAGCCGTACATTGTCGGGATAGAGAGCCGAACGTAAGTTGTCACATTTCCTTGATTTTGTTGCCTACCCAAGCCTCGTCACCTGCACTTCGCGTATCCATACCCTCAAGACATCTTGATAAGCCCAAAGTGTATTTTTTTTTTCATTAATAAGAAAAATAAAAATAAAATAAAAAAGAGAAGAGAAAGGAATCTGATGTTACCCCTCTACTCCTTCACTATCTCTCTGTCGCCTTCTCTTATCGATTGCATTACATTGCAAACCTTTTTGCCCTTAGGGAAAAAAAAAATAATAATCAATGGGCAAGTCATATTGGATGGATGTTAATCCTTTCTTCCTTTCTATTGTCTCACTGAAGCGAGTCACGTAAGATTAATTTAATTTCTCACTCGCGCTGACACTGACGCGACTTCTTTCTATAGGAATCTCCACCACCAGAGCCAACTCCATCTCCTCCCCCAGTTCTCCCTATCATTGATCCTGCACGACGTCCTTCATTGATGCAATCATCGCGCCCTATTGACAATCAGGGCGACATCATCATGGGAAACACTCCTCGTTTTTCGACCATCCCACCTGCGCCGACGCAGACGCCTGGGCATGTTGGCGCGTATGCAGCACCCAATCCCTTCGCACCGCGCCCTAGCCCAACCCCGGTTCCTGTCCCGCAATATGGCAATCATGCAGGTCCCCCAGCTCACCCCGGATTTCAAATTCAGGGCGTCCAAGGCCCCCATCTTGGCCCTTCCGGTCATAACACGCCGCAGATGGCGCCCGCTCCACACTTCCAGGCCCATCAACCCCATCAGCCTCCCGCTTACAATGGATTCGCACCTCAATACAGCACCACGCCGATCCCCCTGCCCCACCAGCCTCACCACGTTCCGCCTCATCAGATGAACACCCCTCTACCTGGCTATGATCCTTCGCATCGTATTGCGCCGTCGCCAGCTCGCGCTCCTATGGCGCCCGCGCCTGCCCCGGGCGGACATGTTCAACCTAATGCTTACAACCCGCCTCGTCCAGTCGAAGTCTACCGTTTGGAGGATGGATTGAACGTGAAGATCCCTGAGGCTGTTCGCGGCCAGTTCCTGCATGACGAGTCTGGTCGTGTACTATTCTTTACGCAGCCTCCTCTAGACCGCCCACATCGTGGCCTGTCAAACGAGAGTGCAGGTCTTGGCCACAGCGTACGCTACCTCGCTGATCGCGCACGCGAGACTACGGACCGTCGCGCGAAGCGCAAGGCGAGAGATGAACTACGACAGGAGGAAGAGAAGAAGCGACAGGCGAGCAAGGAATTGGCAATTGAACAGCAGAAGAAGGAAACCATCGAGATCGGGAGCCAAGTGTTTATGGGCTGGGCCAAGGGCCTGCACAACAAGACCGCGCCTCTCCTCGCGGAATTTGACGGCTGGAGCACTCACGACCAGGACATCGACAAATTCGCTGAACCGTATGCGGCCTAGGTGGCCGAGCAAAAGAAACGCGAGGACGAGCATGGTGAAGACAATGAGAACGAGCATGGTGAAGACAATGAGAACGATAAGAAGGGCGATGAGATGGATCCTGAGATGTGAGTTGATAAGGGTGGCGAGAAAGAGAAAGGGTGACAAGAAGGGCGAAAGGGAAAGGTGATGAGAGAAGACGATGAGAAGTAACCCAATTCTCGTCTCATACTAATATCCTCGATGAGTCTCATTTCGGATACGTCTTACGGTGTTGGTGTATTTGCGCACGGAGTTATGGCCGGTTTGCGCCTCACGGGAGTTGATGATACCATTTTCGCCGGCTAGAGGGAAGGAGCCTGGGGGTTATTGCCCATGATTGATCCGTTAATTTCCAGTGTCACTCTTCAGACATCATGGAACCGGGGCGCGAAGTAGGTTAAGCTTAGCCCTTACTGTACTCTACTACTCATAGGAAGGTTACTCTAGGGCATCTGGTGGTTTACCCTGATCCATGCGAGAATTGCAACATTTTCGATGTCTCCTGCGGTTTTGTTGTTACGTAACTACGTGAATTATGACTTACGATATGCAAAGGGGAGCAGTAGAAGTGATATTGCTTCTAGCTCAGCACCGTATGTGCACTGCATCATGGTTGGAAACTTAATTACCAGTGCCCATGCGTTACAGGGTTAGTATCTACGTGGAAACTCATTACTTTCAAAGTGCCTAGGTAGCAATTCATTCGCAAAGTGACACTATGCTCTTCTCGCCAGTAGTCTTTACTTTATAGTTGGGGGTCTAGATTGATTGCTACCTAGGTACCAGATCTCAATACAAGTTCCTGTTTGTCTTCTTTCTTTCTGGCCCCAGTTGCGCCATATACGCATGAACCGTAGGTAGCTAAAGGTCAACCTCGATCTCGATTAGTGGAGATGGGTTTTTGCTGTTGCTCTGTATGGCTGTGGCTAACTCGACCATTCCATTGATTCATCTACTTGTTTCCCCCTAATCTGTCTGCTTTCCATGGAGAGCGAAAATGGTCAAACGATACTGATGATGTCGGCGAAACCAGTTTCGGAATGAAAAAGGTAGTATCGTGATCAATGGTATACTCTCCTCTCATTTTTTACGCTGCCATTTTTTTCGCAGCTAGTATACGTAGAGCTTCCTACGAATCAAACGTGCTTTCGGCCTCGGAAAGGACATCTAAATAACACAGGCGTTATGCTTCGACGCACTTAGGAGAAGTAGCGCCTAATGATTATTTGTCCTTCCGGCGTAAAGTGTTGCTGCAGCAAGGGCGTTGGGTCAACATTCGCAGACTGGAGTAGAATCTGAATAGCTCGAGCAACGCGTGCGCCAAGCTGGCCATGGAGCATCTCAGCCTCAAGAGCCTGTCCAACGTAGACAAATACCTTGTCTACTTGGCTGGTTACTGCAGGGTGTTGCCTATGCAGACAGTCAGTGGTTTAATTATTATTATGCACCTCTTGCAATAGAGGAAAGATATATTCTCTTCTGTATAGCGTATACTGGGTCATGTCTGCTGCTTGGGGCATTAGACTTACTGCTCGATTAATTCCACAAGGTAGCCATAAGCGTATGGAGCCGCCTCTTCATCATTGGTGACGGGTAAGGTGTTAATCCTATACGACAAAATAATGAGTGGTTATGCTTTACATACAGTTGTTAGACATACATACCATTGAGTCGCAATAGCTTGTGGATCCTGTAGACTCTGTTTATTAAAGTGAAGAATCTTTGCGATAGCCGCGCAAGCGTTTTCTGTGGATAAGTTAGTAGCTATTGGAACATAGCTCTAATTCGACAGCATGGCTTACCGGTAGCATAAATAGCCTCCTCGCCACGGGCATCAGGTATCTGTGTTGCTTGGAACAGATAAGGTATTGAAGTGGCCAAGAATTGAGACCAAGGAGTTCCGCCGCGATGAGCGGCAACACCAATACCATACCTATTAAAGATGTCAGCAATTGAGTACACCTAAACTTTATAGTATTACTCACGCAGCAGCTTGTCGAATGGCAGCTGAAGGGTCCTTACAGCCTTCAAGAAGCGCATTGCTAATTGCTTGGGCGTAGCGGACGCTTTCTGGCCCGCAGTATTCAAGGACATCGTCCATAATACACAGGCCCCATTGGCGCTGAGTAGGATCTTCTGAAGTGAGGAAGCTTTCGTACGTTGCCATGAGACGCTCCCACGGTTGGAGGAAAATGGCACCGTGATTCTTAAATATAGAATGGAATGCCTTGTTCATGTCAGACAAAAGGGTCTGATCATCCTCAATCGCAATCAAAATTTCATCGGCCTCGTCTTCAGCGTCTTCAGCGGCAGCTCCTTCTTTCTCTTCCTCACGTCGAGCAACACGGTCCTTATAGTCTTCAATGGCAGAATAAACTCCATCGATGAACTTACCCATGTGCTGTTGGCTAAGGCAGTTTTTGCCAACTACCTCGACTGATTCGTAGAAACATTGGTACATCTCGGCCAAAGCGTCTATGGCAGGCTCGGCAGTAAGGACTTCTAGTAACTTATCCACAGTTCCCGCCCATAAACCTCGAAGCTCATTTGACTCAGGACCATAAGCTTTCTTGTACGAGCTTAGGAGCTGGGGAACAAGTTTTGCCGAAATGAATCTAACAGGGTCGTGGAAGAAAAATGCTAGGCCTGGGAGTGCAATCTTTTCCATCGTATCAGCAACGTACGGAGCGAAATGCGCTTCCAGAGTTTGCGCGTAGACGACAAGCAGCTCAATAGCCATGTGCTTGTCATCCATCGTGCTGGTTTTGATACCAATCATCTTCCCCTTCAACGGCACTAGCTCCCATCCATCCTCCTGCTGGAACTGTTCGATCTCGTCGTCAGAGTCGAGTAGTTGTATGTCAGCCTTAGCGCTGGCTAATTCTACCAGCGGAGGCATGACATTGGGCAGGAAGCGGAGGAAATCAGCACCCATGACCCTGCACATGCGGCCCCAGCAGTGCATGAGGTACTGCGACTGTGGATCGTCAGCATCCGTGATGTGAGCTTGAATATGGGCAAGAAGGTCGACTAAGGTCATCGCATCATTCCCGAGACGTTCCTTGCCAACGGCTAGTGCTATCAAGGTAGCACATTCCATGGCCTTGGCGCGAAGTAGTCGGTACTCCTTTTCAGTTTCCTGTCGCAGAACATTGACAAGTAGAGGCATAAGAGTATCGTAGTACTTGGAAAAGGCAGCCTCGGCAGCATCGGCGATAGTAGCAATCGTGGACAAGGCTTGTTCTTGAACGTACCGCTTCTCATTTTGGAGAAGTTGGAAAAGATGAGATAGTAGATCATCGAGGTAAGGTTCAAGGATGCGCTTTTCTGCCTCCTCGCAGAAATTGACCAGCGCAGCAGCAGCATGTGCTTTGACACGGCCCTCCGGCGAGTCAAGCACAGGGATGATGGTCTTCAGGACGGTATCAAAGTACTCCTTCTGCATCGTCGGTGCGAAATCCGTGCTCATTTGACCAAGAGCTTGACATCCGGCCCAGCGCACCCGCGGATGGGGATCCTTTAGCGCAGGCACGACAAGCTCAAGAACCTGGTTAAGTTCCTTAACCATAAGGTCGCGGCAACCTTCGGAAATGGCAGAAATAGCCATGAGTGCTGCGTGACGATCTTTCCATGCCATGGAAGTCATCATTCTTGGGAGCCAGCGGAAAGTCGGAGCCAGAATAGTCTCGCCGCCGAGTTTATTGGCCAACCGGTCCATGCACTGCTCCCCGGCGACGTGATTCAAGTCGCTTTCTTCCTGGTCGAAGTCGTCAGATGCTAACCATTCAGCAGCATCATCATCATCTTCGCCAAGATCCGTCATCAGACTAAGGCACTGAGTGATCATGTCGTCCGTGTACGAAGGGTCCTTGCGACACATAGACGGGGCGTAGTCGGCAAATGTGGCCATCAACTCAAGTGCGTTCTGGCGACAGAGATCGTTCAATTCCTTATCCTGGATGACGCCGATGCTGAACATGACAAGATTATGGAACAACGGCCGGAACATCTTGGGCGAGGTTTCGGCTAGTTCTATTAGCGCCACAAGGGCTTTGCTAAGATCTTCAGAATCGTGGGAATCCTTGATAGGGGGGAGGATGTTGAGAACGTCGGGCAGTAGCGAGAAGTACTTTGGCTGAGCTTTCTTAGGAAGACTTCGAAAGAATGAAGCGAAGGCTTCCATGGCAGCCAACCGAACCGACACAGAATCATCCTTGAAGCCTCTGTTAAAGGCCTCGAGCACCGCAGTCTCATGCTGCCTCTCGATGATCCCGGGTGTCGTCGCGAAGACACGATAGGCTGTTTCGCGCTGGCCTGCGTCTGCCGCCACACTAAGGTTAAACAGAACGGCAAGGATCTCGGGCCATTGCTCGTCTAATATATTGTTAGTGATATGTTTCATGGGGGGGCAAGCCCTGCTGCAGCGACTCTTTTTATCTACACCTCTTGGATGCATGGTGGATGGTATGATGGATATAGCAAGAAGTAGTCGCGAGCACGAGCGGGAAAAAAAGGGAAGGATATCGTGGCGATGGACTAACTGGTTTCTGAATACTGCCTGGCAACATCGGCAACGGCATCACTGACTTTATTCCTGACCAGGCGATCTCTCTCGCTGGCTAAGGCCTCAAGGAGTTTCTGGCGTATAACGGATGCCTGAGCCTGGGGCAGGGAAACAAACAGGTCGATATTGTCACCTTTATCGGACTTGCGCGACTTGGAGGCGATTCGACGAAATATGACGGCCGCGAAAGAGCGAATCTAAGTAAAAGGTGGGTGAACGGGTTAGCCTTATAGGTTTAAATGTATGGATACAAAGAAGGGGAGGAGGAAGAAGAGACAGAAGAAGAAGAAGAGGAGGAGGAGGAAGAGGAAGAGGAAGAAGGTGGATATTGACATACCGATGTCTCGTTTGGAGAAGCGATCTGCTCAGCTAGGCCCATCAACAGGACATCAGGTCGAGTATTGGTCCAGTTGGTCTGCAAATGACCCTCGGCTTGAGATCGTATGGAATTGTCTGCGGATTGCAGAGCTTGCAGGAGCTGGGTCAGCTCTGCGTGAGTCTCTGCCGGAAGCACCGACATGGTTTCTAGAAATTGAACCCGATCACAGGTAGATGTAAGTTTGAAAGGTAGTAAGGTGTACAGCGGAATGGGGGGGAAAAGGATAGAGAACAAAGTTGTCGGAGAGCCAAAGTTGTGTCTCTTCGTGATGTTGTGCCCCGCAGGGCTAAGGCGCGCGGTGGACGGCTGCAAGTTGTGCGAATTAACGAGAAGATGCGATGTCAAAGAGACACAGTACCTATCTAGCTAGATTCGAGATAGCAAATTCTTGTGGTTGTCGTGTGTTTAGTTTAAATTCCAGCTTGGTTTTAATATTGATAATAATCCTAGAATTGATCCAAGTAGCCACGCTTTGGAAATGATCAAATTTGTACGTGGTTGGTGGTTGTGGTTGTGGTTGTGATGGAAGTTTTGTTATTGTTGTATCATTATGTTTTCTTTTCCGGGTTGGTATCGAAAAGCAGCGGAGGGGTCGCGAAAGAGGGGAGGTTCCAAGGTTCCCTATTGACTTTTTTTTGCTTTTCTCCCTCCAGCAACAAAAAAAAAGATTTTAAGTTCAGATGGTTTTTAGTCGCATGGGATATCTAAGTGCACGCTAATTTCTTAGGCCAAGTTAGGCCAAGCAAGTGGCCAATAAAGATGACAACTAACTTAATGAAGAAGTAAAAGCCTACCTGATTCCGTATGGCTTACCTAGTCAAGTTTAAGCCAGGAACGACTTCCTTCCGTGCATGTGAATCACCCACTACCTTATTAGGTAGGCACAGATTAATATCCAGTTGAGAAAAAAAGAAAAAAACATATCGATAGGTAGAAAGATGGGTATTGATAAGATCAATCAGGCTTTATTCCGTGGGATTTTTTTATTTTTATTTTTTTTTAAATTCACAGTATAGGCATGCTCGAAACATTTTGATCCAATTGTTATACAGACATTGCTATCTCCTTGACTGGCAGAAGGCAGCAGGAGCAGCAAATTACTATCAATAGAAACATATACAGCCAAGACAAAAAATCCACAGGTTCATAATTCTAATGACCACTAAGAATTGATTATAAATGAGGTACATTCTTTGAAATGTGGAAGTATGGGGCATGTGGATAAAAGCTTTTGTACTTGTTTCTATTGATAGTAATTTGCTGCTCCTGCTGCCTTCTGCCAGTCAAGGAGATATGAGGTGTAGGATTCGGATCAATCTTGATCATTAATCTCTGAGATGTCTGTCTGGCATATCTACAGTCTGTTGTTAATTGATTGGGTGTAAAGTTTTACATCTCGAACCTGGGCCTACCTCTTCACACTGCCACGTATTACACCCGTGTAGATTCCCTGAATCCTCATTAGCTAACACGATAGGTTTATACCTAAGTCGAGAATAACTACAGGGGCTATGACCTTATGATCTCCAGAGGAAAAACGCCGGCTGATACCTAGGTAGTGAACATAGGAGCAATCATATCATTATATCATATTGAACTTATGCTTCACAGTAAAAACATGTGCCTTATTTGCTAGAATTGCACATGGCATATCTACCCAACATGCCCATTCTGTCAGTTGTGAATATGCAAATATGACTACTTAAGTAAGTATCTTAGCCCTCTTTCCACGTGAGACGATTTTAACAAGATTCCTGGAAATATCGAGAAACTTAATATCACGTTAGGAAGTAATAGTATGCAGGTACCTGGACAGCTGGGTATGGTACCTATAAGTAGGTAATAAGGTTGACTATAAATAAATCTATAAACCTTACTCTACCCCTCCTATAGGTATCTTCCGTGGCTATATTACAGTTCAAGTTGACTCTTCCCTTATGTGCGGATCGACACATGAAGATGACTGATGAGTGACGGTGTGGGAAGGTGAAGGAGGGGTTATGGGCGCCGGGGGCGGTTGCACTGTCTAAAATCGGGAAAGTTTTTAGTCGTCGAGTATGCGCAGCCCTTAGGTAGCAATTGCCAATGGGTGGTAATAGTATTTTAGTATTTGATGGATGTCTCACCGGTGTAAGTACATTAATTCTACCTACCTACCTGTATGTTACATCCATCAACTACACCAATCGAAAAAGGTCAACTTTCATTTTTCTACTGCGTCTTCACCGACACAACAAACCAATACCCAAACAACATGATCTTTGATGGTTTTTGTGACAAAGGCTCTTTTCTCCTCTTAATATTTCGTGAGCCGTATGAATAAGCAGGGTAAGGTTAGACTAGATCCCTAGGCTCTAGCTACTTAGCTATCGTAGCTTCGAAGCTAGAAGCCCACCTCGACTTTTCTCAAACTCCACGACAGAGCGAATAGTCTATACACCACCATACCACGAAGAAAACCGAAAGCCTGAACCCTGTACCAAGATCTTGTCACATATACAATTCCTCCTCCCTTTCGCCATGGATCCTAACGCATTCTATTTCAGGGGAGGTAAAGACTCCAAGGAAACAAGTATCTCACCACCTCCCCCTCAACGAACAGGCTCTGCTTCGAGCCTACACAAGTCTGGTCATGTCATCAACCATAGTCATCGCTCGAGCTTCGCCGAAAACCTGAGAGGCCTACCGCCGTCCCCGCGAAATCAAAGACACCCATCCTTCACTCAAGCCGCCATTCAGGACCTACTCAATCACCCTCCGGCCCCGAGGCAACATAACCCTCGGTTCGCCGGGAGGGATTGGCGTAACATCGCGATTGGCGAGCTAGTATCTAGTGATGACGTCTCCTGGGTTGAATTGGACACCAGCGTGGAAGATGCGACAATGGTACTTATTCCCTCGCTCCTTATCTAATAACATGCAATCAATCATACGATCTCGAATATCTCTGACAATGACTTCAGGCTCTGCTTAAGAATACATTGAGCAACGTCGTCATCGTCCGAGAAAACGCTGATAGCCCCGTTCCTGTCTCGACCTTCGATTATAATGATCTCAATGCATACATCCTGGTCGTAGTTGGACTGGCGCATCCGAGCGAGGACTTCGTCGAGCTATACCATACAGTGGCGACAAAGGCTCAAGCCCGTGTCAGCATCCCACTCCGCGACATCCAACCAATATTTCGGAAGGAGTCTCTCGTCACCTTGTCGGGAGATGAAGACCTAGCCAAGGCGATCGAGGTCTTCGGTAGTGGCGTGCACCAAGCACTTATCACTGACCACAATTCAGAGGTTGTCGGCATATTAAATCAGTTGAAACTTATAGAATTCTTCTGGAATGAAGGTGTCAACTTCCGCGTCATCGACGATCTTTACCCCAGACTCTTACGCGACGTTGGCGTTGGATCCCAGCAGATAATAGCTATCAAGTACGTGCGCCACTAGTTTATCATTTCTACCGTAGATTTATTGCTAACGCCCACACAGTGCAGATAGCCCCCTAACAGAGGCCCTCAATCTCATGAACCAAGAGGGGTTATCAAGTGTAGCCGTCGTCGACAATAGTTTGAATGTCGTCGGCAACATTTCCGTCGCCGACGTCAAACACCTTACCAATGCCACCAGCCTTCCGCTATTGCAGGATTCATGTCTGCACTTCATATCGATCATCTTGACCGAACAAGGTGTCGAGAAAGGCAAGGACTCGTTCCCAGTCTTCCACGTCAACCCTTACTCGACCCTCGCGCACACCGTGGCCAAGCTAGTGGCTACCCATTCACATAGGATGTGGATCGTGGAATCCGCTTCTCCATCACCTTCCGCACCCGGGACCCCATCGCTGGGCCCCACCGTTTTTGTGCCCACTCCGTCTTCTTCGCAGACGTCTCTTACCGGCAGCCACTTCCCTTCAGTGCCCCCTGCCTCCACCCTACCCGGGTCATATCTTTCAGGGCGCCTAATCGGCGTAGTCACGTTGACGGATATCCTCAACTTGTTCGCAAGGTCGACCGGACTTAACCCTTCAGATCCTAGCGAGCAACGCGCCAGAAGGCGACGGAGTTCGAGCAGTTCGGTTCGCCCGTCTATTGAGTCTGCCCGTGCTAGTCTTGATATTCGACGTTAGGCATGCCGGGCTGCCACGTGGGGGGCATCAACTCATTCGAGAAAAATCACGCTTTGGGGTGAGATGGGGTTATGATGGCAGTATACAGACTTCTGCGTTGCTATCCTGGTCTCGCAACGATATCTGGGGCGGCGGGGGGTTTCTTTTTCTTTTTTACCATCTTCGTAATAGCAGTAGAGAGGGAGGGAGGCTGGTGTTCCTAACCGCGCGTGGTGGAATATATGGCGCAATGACACTTATGAGATATGTTGCCAGGAGTCCATGGCGTTACTTTCGGCTTAGTTCAAATCAGAGATCACGGTTGGAGCCGGATTTTATTGAAATATTCTCAACTCGTCATTGTCATTACCTATGTCTTCTCCTGAGATAATCACATCTAATTAGAAAATATGTGATTAGGCATGAATTCATTTATGACGATACTTATTTGACACTGTCACGAAAATCCCTCCCCAGAGCTAAAGAATGAATCAAGGATCCAGAAGAGTGATGATGACCGATGCTGTCTATCGCATATAGAAACATGGAAATCCTGTCATTTTGCATGTATACTGAAAGGGGGGCTTGATTACTTGGGTACTGAACGAAACCATCTCAATTAACTAATTTTCTTCTCAATTCTCTTTGTGAATCCCTAATTATTATATATTACGTATTTACCTATTATATCCTTTAGCTTTAACAAACCAATTAGATTATTCAGTCCAATACCTAGGTCTACCTGGTACCGCCTATTTTCGAATATTCCTGAATTCACTAGCCCCACTTTAAAAATGCACTAACCTGTTTTTGGCACGCTTTACTATTTGTAGTTAGCTTAAAGCTGCGGCTCTGCTGGTCTCAATATCAAAATTG